>OMPJ01028388.1:49262-89121 GCA_900312935.1 Carapus acus
CAAAGACAAACACACCTGCCTCTAGTTAGTTATGGAAGCCGTTTGACCGGGCAAGCTTCTCTTGGAAATAACCATCAGTGTTGCAGCAAATGATAAATGATTAAAGTCAACTTATGCACACTGTGAAATGTGTGTGTGCACATGTGTGTATGTGTTTGTGTTTGTGTGTGTGTGTGCAGTGTGCCTTTTCTGCGAGAACAAGAGGGACTAATGCTTTGTTGAGTGTAAACACACAGGATTTAGAGGGTGAAAAATGTCAGCCTGAAGTTAGGATGTATTTGCCCAGTGTGTGTATGATGAAATAAATCATATACACACACAGCCTGTGATGGCAAAGTTTGAGAGCAGGGGAGCATGAAACGGGGCATTGGATGATTAACCCTGCGCTCAACTATTGTTTTTCCCAATCCACAGGTCAGACCCACACTGAAGGCTCTCCACTCGACAGATACAGTATATGACATTTCATTTTGGAAATGATGTACAAAATGAAAGCATGTCTTCGAATTGTAACATTCTCTATGTAAGGGATAATGAACGTGTCGGAGGTCATTGTTGGCTGATAATCATCGAGGTGGGTAAGGGTGGGGGGACACCTCGAGGTGATTATCAAACAACAATGACCGACGACAAGGACATTATCCAGCTTATTACACGGCTTAAGACAGTAATAGAAATAGTTCATGACAAGGCTGCTTTAATTTTTCTGCAATAGAGTAGGTTACTTCCGTCTGCACAAGGAAATAGTGCCATCACTGCTACAGGTACACTGCTGTCTGTAAATCATTTGAATGGATAAAACAAGGACTCATTGGCCTACATACAGTCATTATTGACATTAAACTCAATATTTCCATTAAAGGTAGAGTTGAACAAAGCAAATAGGACATCTTTGGGAACTTTGAAGGTAACGAAGGTAACGCTTCTGTCATTTCCACCGATGTGTTTATGGCCGCGGCTTGAAGCACAGGAATCATACTTACCAGATATGTTAAAAATGATTCTAAAATTGTCCATGTCTGTTCTATGAAGAAGCGTAATGCGGGCAACGGTACGTAAACAGTCCAGAGTGGAATTAAATGTGGTGGCGCGGATTGATATGAGTGCAGCAGGTTCCATTCTGACGACTTGATTTCACAGCGGTCTGTTATTGATAGTGGAGCGGTCATTATACAGAAATAATGACGGCTCACGTGACCAAAAACGGACATTCAGAATCTAGCGTTCACCCAAACCGTGTAATAGATTGTAAATAAGGACCTAAGATAGGGAAAACTGAGACACAATGCTTGACCCTGGGTGTCATCCAACATTATCAGCTGTTATTAATGCCTTGTTGTAACAGTTCAAATGTCACAATATCAATCAGTGACTTGGAGGCGTGCTTGCAAAGTCCCCCCATAACATCCATAGCTAAATTGGACCTCACAGTCTATTTGTTATTGCCATGATGATGATTGTATCATTATTCTAAGAATCTGTGCAGTCACCTCAGGGTTCCATTCTCGCCCTTGTCCAGGCTGGTGAAGCGGCTGTAGAGGCGAGTGATCTGACTATGGGAGACTGCAAGGGCACAGACAAACAAGACAGAAGAAGTCTGATTATCACATATTAATCCGATTCATGGAAAGAAAAAAACGTGGTGGTAATTGCGAGGCCATTCATTCTGCGTCTAGCTCAAAATAACACCCTCGGGGATGATTGTCATCACCAGAATCTAAGAAAATAACGCGCAGTCACTCCGAATCAAGGGAGGGTTGTTCGTCATTTAAACCGCAAACAGTTTTAGGGTTATGGTTGCTGTTTTGTTGTTGCTCGGATTGTCACGGTGTGAACACTGTGTACCGGGCTCATTGGGCCGAATGCAACAGGCAAACCGAGCCGTGCGATTATTTCTTCATCCCCGATAAACCCAGTGAGACTCACAGCCGGTTTCCTTCTTAATCTCCTCAATTTCTTCCTCCCGAAGTAACGTGGACGCCCTGGATCCCATTTTGTTCCGTCTGCGTGGAGAGGCGGCGGTCTTGTCCGGGGTCGATCGCACAGCTCACGGGCTGGAGGGGCAACTCGATGTTAGCACACCGGCTAATCCAGCGGCACAGCCCGGGCAAGCTGGCAGCGAGCGCCTCGTAAATTCAGCTCTAGCCGAGCAAGCCCGCACGTCTGCGGCTGGCCGTGCTGAGGAGCGGACTAAGCGGAGCGGTCGTCTTAGTCGGACAAGGTGTGTGTGGGTCAGGGCCGTATGGCTGCTGTGTCAATACTTGTCCGGCGGAGTTTCGGTGCCTCCTTCCGGATTTCAAAGTGGGCGGTCGCTTCGCGTATGCAGGTGCGCAACATTGAGTGACCGAGTTATTTGGTTCCCAGTTTAGAGACCTCGATCATCTGAAGCCGTAGAAATAGGTGGCCGCGTATATCGCCTGGCTATTTTATTAAGCCGGTCCGTGTTAGACACCCAACCAACAATACACATTGCCAATCACGTATGGTAGCCTGCGAAAACAAACAGAATAATACTATACATAATATGTTAATCCACATAATCATGTCATTTTAACGTGTTTTGTCGTGCGAGAAACATTGTCATTGGCTGTCATGTGAAGCTGCTACACAGGTTTTCACAGTGATGTTGGAAACGACGTTACAGTGGCAATAGATGATTCTATTGGCAGAAAATGTGAGACTTCTGCGCCCACTTGTCATCTCAGTCTTTCTATATGCTTGTGAAACGTAGACCCTTTGCCGCTGAGCTACAGAGGAGAATACAGAGCATGGAGGTGAGATGCTACAGAGGACTCATGGGTATCTCCTACAAACAACATGTCACAAGTTTGGCAAAAGATCGACCAAACCATCGACCATCGACCACGGTCATCGAGTGGAAACTGAGGTGGAGCGGACACATCACCAGATGCCCAGGCCTTGCGAGGAGCATCATAGAAGGAACCGTAAAAGGTGGCAGGAGAGGATGGAGACAAAAGAAAAGATGGGAAGATAACACCGGAGAATGGACTCACTTGAAACTCAGTGAAGCAATGAGAGCTGCTGAGGACAGGGAGGGATGGAGAGAGCGGGTCAACAGATCACCTGTGGTGCCCCAACGACCCCTGGGTTATGGGATAGGATAGGAGGATAGGATAGATGATTTTATTCTGTTGGTTACGCACACTGTGGCTGGCAAGTGTGCCTCTGTTGTAATGAATAAGGGCCCCTATGCAGATTGTCAAGTGTGGGACAAACCAGTTGCTGTGAGTGTATGAGGCGCTCTCACCAACTGTGACCACAACGAGGCGCGATAGAGACACATTAACTCCTGTTGTTGGCTGACGCGACTTAAAGGAAGTCATGAAGGAACAATCGCAACATCAGACATACAGTGTGTTGCTCTTTGAGGGAGTAGTTTCATCTTAATTTCTTGAAATGGATGAGACGCAATGTTGTTGGTAAGATTTTGGTCAACATTGAGAAGAAGTAAATAACATGACATAACTAAACAATGACATTACCAAACGAAAGTAAAAAGATATTTTATGTGCTATGTAACAGGTTAGCCAACTGCATGAGACTATTTGTTGATGACAATTGAATGAATAATATTGATAATCCTCAAATTATCAAATATTATTAGAAAACATGAGGCAGTAGCATTTTTTCCGTTTATTTTGAAATCCCTGTGTTGACATTGTCTTGTCATTTGATAAACATACAGTGGCAAGTACCTCCATTTCAGGTTGTCCGAACCACTAATAAAGCTGAGAACAAACCATTGACGATCAATCCTATGATTTGCATCAATTAAAAAAATAAAACTTGGAAATGGCGAAACAATTCATCCAAAAAACATTCACAGTGACAGAGTGCAAGTCATCATAACCCAATGTTTAAAAATTTTCCCATTATAATCAAACTTATAGAGTAAAAAAAGGCTGTTTTGTCCAGATGAATCCCAACGTTGTTTCAACGTTAATCAATTCCAGTGCAAGTGCAAATCAAAGCTGAGAAGGTTCACATGGAAAAACTACTGTGATCCAATGCTCACTGAATTCTGACAAATTCGTCTACTTGCTGAAGTAACACACGGAGTCCATCACCTGCTGGATTCTGGAGAAGGAGAAAAAAAACATCCTTATCAGCACATCTCAGTTTGTGGAGTCAAATACAACTAGATGCATTACAGCTAACATCTCAGAGAAATTCACTAAATGCTGAAAACTATTCATAATTCTTTACGTATTTGATTCACTTTGTGTTGAGTGTTTTGGAGCAGAGAAAAGGGAACAACAAGAAGCGCCTGACACACAGACAAGCAAGATGAGCCCAGCCTTTCCGGCAAGACGTGTCTCGCCTGTCTGCATGACTGACCTCAGAGGCCTCTGTTGTTTTTCTCATCCAAAATGCTCTTATGTGAAAAATATTTAGCACGTTGAGCTGGTTGAACCCAATAGTTGTAGATCATCTACTCCCGCATTTCGGAAATCACACAGAAACAACAGAGAGGAGAGTTGGTGTGTACCTGTATGCTTCATATCCTCTTTCACAGAGGTTGACCAGTGCGTACAGGTGTCGCAGAGCATATTCAAACTGGAACAGACAGGAAATCACAAGTGAGACGGACATGCTGGTTTGAACAACGTGACTATGTGGTTGTACGACGTTATTTCCCCAAATTACCATGCAGACATTCTTTTGCTGTCATTTTAGATTTAGTGTTACACATCAATGAATTGAAATTTGCTTGTGGGGACCTGATATTTCCTCTTTATGAGCAGACTTCAACATGCACACAAACTTCAATCGAAAACTCCGAAATCCCCACACAGGGAAAGGAGAAGTTTTTCTGAGCAGGAACTGAGAGTCACTACTTACCGTCATATGCCACATCCCATCAGGATAAGGTTTGATTAGCGGAGGCAGCCTACCTCTGTCTTGTGCCAGTTGAAGCAGTTGTCCTTGAAGTGCTTTACTGCAGTCTTGTAGCAGCTGTGGCGGCTCAGGTCGGTCTTGGTGTTGAGGATCTCCTCGGCTGTCTGCTTGTTGCCGGTCACCCCCTCCACCACTCGCTGCATCGTCTCGGCCATTTTCTCCTTAATCTGAGCACACAGATTTCCACAAGCTGTTCAGAGATTTCAGTTTTCAGTCAGTCTATGCATGATGGTGAAAACAACATTGGGTTTAAGCCCCTCCTCACTTTGAGGTGGATATTGATCTCCATGAGGAGCCCCCTGGCCACACGGATATCATTGGAGGCCATCATCTTCCTCTTGAGGATGGCCAAAGGCACATCGGGGCTCGGTGTAAGGTCTAGGTTGGTCACTGGGCGCAGTTTCATTGGAGGAGCTGGTGGGCTTCCCGCCATGGAGTTACCCTGGAAGGCCATCACCTTCATGTGGGCCAGAGTCTGCACAGGACACAGGGGTGTGAGAGTTTGAAGATGGAGGGGGGGGAAAGGGACCGCCTTAAAGCCTCATGGTCACTGACCTTGTTTCCAAACTGTTGGACATGACTGGTGTTGGTGTGGCTCCTGACAATCTTGAACTGCTTCATCAGAGTTTCCTTTGTCAGGTCCTCCTACAACCACAAAATCAGATTCAGAGAGATATTTGTCCCAAAGAAAAAACAACAAAAATTAAGTTCATGGTCAGGTGATTAAGAACTGAGGATTTTATTATTGAAC
The DNA here is from genome assembly GCA_900312935.1 of Carapus acus. Lineage (NCBI taxonomy): Eukaryota > Metazoa > Chordata > Actinopteri > Ophidiiformes > Carapidae > Carapus > Carapus acus. Next base: position 54,934 of record OMPJ01028388.1, read on the forward strand.
TCAACTGGTTTCTATTTGGCATATTATGCTAGTTATATAAGAGATGGCTGTGTGATGGCAATTTTAGCTGCTGTGTATCAATGAAGGAAATGTGTGATATGCGAGTTATTCTCACAGTTTACTGCAGGGTACCAGTTGAAAAGGGGGAGGCCCATTCTCCTATATATCCCATGGCTTAGGACAGAAACATTTACAGGAATGTGACTCACCACGTCGGAGTCCTCCATCCAGTTGACACTGTACCAGTCTCCCAGGTATGTGTCCCTCGCCTCGTCGTAGTAGCAGGCATACGACGACTCGTGAGAGTTTGCAGCCGTGGTTGCATACACTGGATACAATTGCAGTGTTTTCAAACGTTTTTCAGGAAGGTCACATGGTCGAAAATGAGGGCAAACTTTGTGCTCTTGGACACTTTCAACTGGTGTGTAAATGGTAGAACCTGAGACACTATTCTTTATTTGAAGAACGTGAAACAGTCAACACTCACACTTAAAAGTGCTTTACTTTACAGTACTAGACTCGGATGAGGAGGTTCACGGAGGAACTAGTTCCAGTGATGCTTTTCTGACTAAAGTCTAGGTTTTAAGAACTGTAATAATAGGTCTAAAAGAAGGTCAAAAAAGAAAAAGACGATAAACCAAGAACATTGGCCGATTCTTGGAAAACCCAATTAGATTTTCACTCTGACGTCACTCACTTTCTCCTCTGCGACTGACTTGTGTATATGAACTTTGCCTTCGTGGCGCAATGTCAATACGTCGCACCTGATAAGCTATCAGCTTTTTGTATTATGCATTAGAATCAAGTGCAGCGGCAGAGGAATGTTTGGACTTGTTTCGAATCAATTGAGGATGTTTCCATTATGTGCAGTTTTCTTTCCTAGAAAGCTGTTAAGATGAGGTAATTTACCATCGACGTCAGCTGGGAGATCTTTCATCATTGATCCAGACTCACAGGCCTCAATGTAGAACACCATCTGTTATTGTGAGAATGCGTGTTAGGGAGACAGGATGAAAAAACAGACATTGTCACTTCCATTGTGTATAATCTTTGTTGTTGTCAGATCAGGTGATGAAGAGGTGAAGGGAAGCATGTGATCAACAGAATGCAGCCCTGCACCTTTTTGTATTTGTTGTTTTTGTGCATGTACTGAATGGCATCCTGCAGGTCTTCAACGTGGAGCTGCAGAGAGAACAAAGGCGGACACAGCGCCATCAGGGATTATTGGGGAACGTACATGAGCACTGTTTCACTGACAAATGGAGTCAAAAAGTGAACATAATATAGTTCATTTAAATTACAAAATCTAAGTCATGATACGAAGTTGCCCACAGTCTAATAAAAGATCTTGTATTCACAAATGTGAAGAATCTACAAAGTGATCCACCGACTCGGGGCGTTGCAGTCAAAATGACGATCACTGGCATTTGGTGCGGTGATTAATGAGTTGCAACATCAGCATCAGACTTGAGGCTCAAAAAAAGGCTTACGTCGTCATTTGGGAACGCCAGAAGGCCTGGGGCCCCGTGATCAGTGAAGTAAACAAACACGTGGTCATTGGGGCCACTGCCAAGACAACGAGAGAGACAATGTCAACGACAAAGGAGTTCAGTCTACTGCCTTTTGCCTGTCTTCATCACTTGCCTCTTCACCACTTTCCCAGAGCCGCCGTGGACTTTTGATTTATCTCCTTGCAGCACAGCCAAGAAGTTTTCAGGAGTTACATCCTAATGCCGCAAATGACAAACGGGAGAGGCGGTGTGAGCTGGAAAGCACCACACAGAGAGTGGCGGCACACACTGATGCACTCACGTCTCCGGTGTAATCCTTGGGGACACCATGGTACACATCGCTGCCGTTAGGCCTGTTAATCACGATTCCCGGAGTGGGGTTACTAAGAAAAAAAAAAGACACCCCACATGATTTGGAGTCACAGCAGGAAGCGGAACAGTCTTGACAAAACATGCTGACACAGTGAAAAGGGTGAATATAAAACATAGGAATATAAAAGGAAAAACATAGGAATATAAAAGGAATATAAAACATCTGTTGGTTGGTCTGCACTGTGTCAAACAATGGTTCGTGGACTAACAAAATACTTACAGTAACCCTGAAGTTGATGAATGCTGATTATTGGAATTGCGTAACCTTTGTTTAGATTTGACGCTTAAAATAGATTAAGTCCTATCATGCATTTGATACAGAAAGAAAATAAGTGTGGAAATGATGCTGAGATCAAACCTGTTAAACTGGAGTGCCTCTGTGTTTTTTCTGTTTTCTGTTTTTTATCCCTAATTACCATTATTGTACTTTAACGTGTAATTCTGTAGAAGAGCTTCTAAAATATGATGTATTACATTCGGATAAGATAGTGCTTATTCAGCAAGTGCAAGGTAACTCCCTGTTCGCAGAAGCTCTTCAAATCAGCCACTACGTGCCATGATTTCAGCTCCAGGTTAAAGGCCTGAAGTCCAAAATTAGTTCCTTGTGACAAGCAGCTCTGCCGCTGACACTCGGGGACGGAACATTCCAGAGCGAGAGATACTTTCTCAACCTACTGTGTATTGCTTTAAAGGTGTGTTATTATTTCCAGTGAATTGTTAGAGTACGTTATCAAGAAGACAAAACAAGTGTCTCTGGCTGACCTTTCAGTGTGGCTGTGGCCATGTTCAGAGCTACTACATAAACAGCCATAGCAGCAAGTGTGCCAGACAACAGGAGCAAGAAGTTATTGGATGACTGTGAGAAAGAAATAAACTTACTCCTCATTCTGGGCCAAATCATCATACATCATAACCACAATCTGCTCATCCGGGATGCCATTCTTGTGCACGATCTGGTACGCATGGCAGGCATCGGCCTGCGGGGAGCAAGGAGAGAGGGTGAGTGAAGGTGAGAGGTGTTTGTTTATCTGACGGCAAGGAGAGCCTTATCATTGGATCAATAAGGAAAACGTCTCCCACAAACATAAATCAAGTGGCACAGCCCAACCAGGCACACAGCTCACTTCCCAAACTTGTAGCAGGACTGCGATTGTCGCATCTGACCTGGTGTCTGTAGTTGAACCAGCCGTTGGAGCCTGCGACAATGACCACCCAGTTCTTCCCAGCGTCTGGCTTCTGAGCGGGAAGGGCACCGACCAGCCCGAGGCTTAGAGCCAGCCAGGCCACCAAGACTGAGCCCAACATTTCTTCACCTAAGAGGGTGGGAAGGGAACAGTACTGTGACATCAAAGTAGAAAGTATGTGAACTGTACTCACACATGCACACACACACACACACAAATGAGTGACCTCATTTGATGCACTGACAGTATGAGGAAGCACTTGTTTCCAGAGAATGCTGACTTGTTTGCTTAGTCATACGTTTGACACAGACAGGAGAATTCCATAATATTTTTGTATTAATAGTTGATTTATTGTGTTGCCTTCAGAACAAACAAGATCTGTTTAGTTGGTGCTCAGTTACAAATTTTGTTTTGTCAGCAACATAGGGAGATGTGCTAAATATATTTTTTACGATCACAGATAAAACAGGAATAGGGAATCTTTTATTGTCATTACAGCGATTGAATTGTGTAATGAGACTAAAGTGCTGCATACATGTGACTATCTCAAATTCCTCATTGGGAGAATAACCTAAATTACTGATTAAAGAACATGTTACACCATGTTACAACGGAGTAATGCATACAGAACTATACCGCGATTGAGAATAACAACCCCTGGAAAATTGGAAGTCTAGTCAGGAAGGAATATGAAATGTATGAATGGTCGCACTGCATGCATTAAAAGCTCCTGCCTTTGCAAAAATAAACACAGTAAGGTGGCACGAATTTGTTGAGGTTAAAATAGTAATGAAGACGTAACGAGAGCGACAGCAAAACAATGAAGGGATCGCTGAGGCATATGTATCTGAAAATGTTACAGTAACATACAGTACAGTATGGTGTAATAGTTGTAACTAAATGTCAATAAAACACAGATGCGGCCCGACAGTCACATGACAGTGGAGTTGGTAGGTGCGAGCCTTAGCCTCCTATCTACGAGCATAACAACCTCCCCGCTCCTCTGGTTTTAACGCCGCCGAAACCCGTCAAAGAACGAGAGAATAAAGCAAACAGTGCTCTGGGAACAGACAGAAAAGAGTAACATACTTTTTCCTTACTTTTTTCGTCGATACGACTCAGAACTGAAAATAGATGTGCATTATCCAATGGAGTCGATGGAATATTTAAAACTTCTCGGGAAAAACACCTCTCTGGAACTCGCAGTCGGTCAGCCAATCAGATATGTCGTGGGGTGTGGTACCACTGAGAGTCACGTGGTCAGATCTCGCGCTATCAGGTCATGCGGGTGGATGCACAAGTTCATTTACTGCTTATCTCCTCACTTTTAACCACAAACACTCTTACAAATCTCTTTGTATCACACCGGTCAGTGGGAGACCCCATGGACTGCTTTCTCTTTGGAGGTGACTCGGATGTTGAATAGCCAGCTGTGTGTTCTTGGTGATGTACACATTTCAAACGGCCTCTGCAGAATAAGCATATGCAAATAGTAAATCACCATCAACTCCATCTTTGCAAGATATTGCAATGAACAATAACTTTTCTGAAATACAGTGCTGTCACATGAGAGCACCTGCTCCACTGGTCAAGGGTCGCAGTTGAAAAGCTACACAAATGAACAACACTGTACATGATGATGCAGGTTTGCTTACAGATTAACTGAGATGAGTCAGCGTCTACTTTATGAGATCAAAATTCACACTTTGACAAACTTAATGTAACACATGAGCAAGCAGTGAGGCAGTTTAAAGATGTTGGCAATAAATCAAACTTTTATTTCTCCATATAGAAAAGAATTAAGTTAAATAGGGAAGCAGTCCATCAAAAATTCGGCATCGCGTTTTCAACTGATGGTCCTTGATACATTTACCTTTTATCCTGAATGACGAAACGAAAAAATGTAACAAAGTGTAAATACCATGTTCACAGTAATAAATATTGAAAACAAAATATTTTATACATCAAATTAATATGTATATGTGTTCATACATATATAATCATATACAGTAAAAAAGTTATTTTCAAGTTTATCAAACATGATATTGTAAAATAAAAATGGCTGAAAACAGAAATATGATTGCATTTCTTTATTCCCAAGGCATCAATTACCATGGCCATTCAGAGTCTGTAATAAATTAAATGTGATATTATCTAAAGATTGTAGTGCATCACTGTAAATAAAAAAACAAAAACACAATTATAGTGCAAGTTCTTTTTTTTGCGCAAAATAACCTTGCAGCTTTGAAATCCAAAAGGAATGACAGTGACAGAGTTTGCTGACCACAGCGCCAAAGTCTGTTCTGGATGACGACTGCCGTCATCTTGGCACTGGGGAAAAAAAGTTTTACGTTTATGAACCCATTGCTGACAACAATGGGTTTATTTGGCAAATCATTTCAACACAAAACAACAAATGGCCTTACACTCAGCTGTCTTTCAGATTCACAAATCAAATATCAGCATCCAATAACACATATGCACCAGCCAACACAAACGTTCCATGAAATGCATAGAAAAGAATCAACTGTAGCAAGAAGTGACTTAACGTAATGGTTGTTTACTGTCATGCAGCATTTTAGCAACGCAAGGCAGACACTGTAGCTGTGTGTCGATGCAGTAGATGATGTCTCTTCAATGTGTACTCTGCCTCTGCTTGCACTTTTCCCTGGCTTCAATTTCCCCCTCATTGACAAAAATGGGGGCAAGGGGAAAAACCTCCCATTTCCTGGTTGAAAAGTCATGGCGGTCTGGCTAAGCAAGGGTGTGATGTGCTTGCTCATCCTCAAACCTCTGCACCCAACTCAATGACACCAGTCTCGATAATGGGCACTAGCTTATCCTCCACCTGAACCAGCAGGATGGTCTTATCGATATGGGAGCGATTGGCTGGGTCTCTGCTACAAGGCACCCACCGGTGAATCACCTGCAGGGAAGAGTGAGCGGGTCAACAATAGCACAGGCACCTAGGCAAATGCAGTCGCTACTGTGTAAGTTAATCAGACAGAAGATAGCTGGAGGTAACGAGAAATACTTGTTGCATGAGTGTAAAATAAGTTGTTCAAATAGTTTTAAGATCATGCAATCCAAAAAAGTTAGCGTTTGATATGCCTTTTGGCCAAATGAGACTTCCACAAACTTACATGTCCTTCCATGCCCTCTAGAGGGCTCCACTCTCTCCAACAGGTCCGCCCTGCCCGCAGTCTCACTGTCTCATCAGGCCACTGCAGCTCCTTGCGTTTTGATAGGTTGATGTTCTCCAGCACCTGGTTCACATCTACAATCTGCATGAAAACATACACAAGCAAAAGCAGCATTTCAAGAAAACTTCAAAAAAAACTTGGGTGGTGGTGCGGCAGTGGCTTGGGCAGGGACTTTGTCTGAGGACAGGAGGTTGGCTGGCTAAAGTCCAGTATTGGACCAAAAAGAAGATGGAGATCGTATGTATCGTGTATCGTGTATGTGTACTTCAATACCATGTTTTAATTTGAGAAGAATACAAAAAAAACTTGGGGAGATTATTACTATTATTACTATTATTAATTATTATTAATTATTATTATTATTATTATTAATAATAATAATAATAATAATAATAATAATAATAATAATAATAATAATAATAATATGTGTCTGTCATCCTCTTTGAACATGTTGATTTCACACACTCAATATCTTTATGCTGACATGACTCACTGTAATTGCCACAATCTTAAAATGCATTAATATGCAGAACAAATATAGAAATACTTGAAGGAAATCTGTGCACCTGAACTCTGTAGGAGATGTCGTCTCGGCGCACCGTGGCAACAGTGGGGTTGTGTTGGTGTGGGTGGTGATGATGGTGATGATATTGGCTCAGGGGATCAGCAATGGTGCTGCACAGGCCGTCGTTTCCTAGCAAGCCTACCAGCGTGTGGCGCTTGCAGGGGGGGATGCTGTGGCTGGACAGGGAGGCGGAGGGGCCCTCGGACTCCGACGTGGGGCCCAGCCGGAGCTGCAGGGAGGTGGGGAGCGTGCGCAGAGACAGCTGGCTGGTGGACGATCGTCGGCACGGCTCCAGGCCCGTGGTTGAAGTCCGCAGGGAGGAGTGACGGCTGCTGGTGTAGCGGTAGGAGGATGAGTGGCTAACGACGGAGGCTCGGGCAGGAGAGTGGCGGACCAAACCGGACTGAACCGACTGAGAACTCTGACTGGTGCCTGAGTGGAGGAGAATAATGAGGATTCAAAACTAAGCTTCTCTAAGTGAAGAAACAAACACCCACTGAGTGCGATTTGTGCGTGAAATGACTTCTGCTCTACGTCCTTTCGCTAGTACCACTCAAATCTAATGGGGCAGGGGGCACGTGGGTGGTTCTCACCCAGAGGATGTGACTGGTACGAATGAGGCTGAGGGGGGGCAGTTGTCCCACCCTGTGACATGGAGCTCTGCTGAGAGTCGTTCGCTCCGGTCCCGTTTCCGCTGGTGCTGGAGAGTCCTCCTGAATCTAAATCCTCGATGTTTCCACCACTGTTGCAACCTGCACCACAGCCTTTACGCAACCTAAACAGAAAAAAGAGAGAGAGATTCCATCTTTAGCCCGAGTGAGTCTGAACAAACACAGCACGGGACACCACTAAGCGCCACACAGACCTGTGCCAGGTCCCGACCACAAAGTTGCGAATGTTCCCGATGCTGATGGGTCCTCCCAGGATGTCTCGGAGCTGTGGGTGGGAGTTGCAGTAGGAGGTGGTGAGGGGAGACACGTAGATCGGATATCCGATGGGCTGATCGCAGGAGGAATTGATCATGTTGCGCAGAGCCTGCTTGGCGTTCTGGATGCTTCCTCGCTCTGGGTTCCTGTTTCTCAAGAAGACCAACTCCTGCTGCTGCCCCGCCCAAAGGCCTCGAACACACTCCTTGTTCACCTGCGGCACGATAGAGATTCGTATTTACGTTCAAGTCTGGAAGACCTCACCTCGTCTGTTGCGATGCCCACCTTGATGACCCTGAAGCTGAGGTATCTGCGATTGAGCATTATGATTTTATACTCGTTTGTGCCCTCGTCGAGCACGTGGCGAAGGGCGAGGAGCGATGGTGCGTTGGACAGCACGGCGCTCCTCCAGGCTGGGTCACCCTCATGAGCAATGACCAGGTTCTGCTGGTGGTTGGAGATCGCCTCAAAAAGAACCGCTGGCTCTTCGTACTCATCTGGAGATGTGAAGTGGTCCTGAAAAAAAAACACCAACAAGGATTTAACTTTGCTCTGTACTTCTGCAAAGGGACCCAGAGTAAGGACGAAGTGATGACAAGTGTTGTGTGTGTATGTGTATGTGTAAGTTAGTCTGGTTCCATCTTCTTCCTTATCAGTTACCTGGTGTAATTTAAGAGACATTCGGATACCAGGCACCACCACTTTCCTGAGCAGCTCCATGTCGGCAAAAATCCACTCGTCTCGTCCGGATGAGATTCGAAAGTCTCCTTTAAATAATGCATGAAGTCCGTAGAGGAAGGACTCCAGGTTGCTGTGGCGGCAAAGAGAGGAGGAGCGAAAACTTACAAACTTACAATACAATTTACATTATTTCTTTTGTTGTACCTGTTTAGCAACAGGCTGCTGAAATTAGAAAACAGCGTGTTTAACATATGACAGTCTCATGTTTCACCTGGACATGTGATGGGCAGCCGTCCCCAGAGCTCTTCTTCCCAGAACACACAGTCCATAGCACAGCAACACCAAAGTGGAGTCCCTCTCACTGTCCAGAGGCTAAATTACAAGAGATCCACAAAACCCAAAGATTCCTCAGGAATTCAGCATTGTGGAATTCTTATAACCATGTTCATAGTCAGTGGAAGACGAGGAAGTTTGAGTGGCAGGATTTTAACCTTGTCCCGCCGAGAGTTGCAGTACTGGATCCAGCCCAGATAAACCCCGCAGAAACTGTCCCTGGAGATGCCTGCGAGTCGATGGTCGTAATCCTCGTCGATGTTGGGATTGAAAGTGGGATCCAGATCGACATAGTTCCTCTCGCCGCATCCCCGCAGGCCGTCCTTCATGGTCTCATTAGCCAGCCACTCCTCCAGTTTGGGAGAGGACATCACGTAGTAGATAATCCCCTGAGTGCACCAGAGTAAATGGATTCAAACCTGATGCACAATGCCCAAGGGGGAACCCGCCCCCCCCCTTCCCATCTAAACACTTAAAGCGTTTGAGCTTGGTTAGCCAGGACAAATAGAGCCACACCAACCTTGACGTAGTAGGTGGTGAGGATGCGCCGTAGGTCAAAGACCTGCAACATGGAGGCGGCACTGTTGTCTGTGATGCTGTAGCCTTCCAGCACATACTTGGTGACCAGGACCTCCCACGCCAGCCAGCGTTGCCCAAAGGCCGCGTTGAATGACAGCACGTGGGGGAGATGGCCAGGCTCGCAGCAGCAGCAGCCCTCGTCCTCCTCCACCCCCTCTGTGATGGCCTCTACCTCCCTCTGCTGGCAGTACGTCCCTACGGAAAACCAGCACGGTCAATAAAGCAGAGTTCTTTAATTCATTCAGAAAACTTTTCAATGACACAAATCTAAATTTTCATGAGGCCAAAACATTGGCTTATTATTTTCCTCAGGACACATCTTGAACTTACACATTGACTACAAAACACAAACAGCAATGATGACAATAGGTGCTAAATATTAGGGGAAGTCAAATTAGTTTTCTCCATGCCAACTTCCTCACCTCTGAACTCCAGCCCACGGAGCTGAAAGGTGACCAGGCCGTTGCCGATCTCTATGAGATGCACCAGAGCGTTCAAGTTGTCGGAGGCCAGGATGAAGCAATCCCCTGTGCTGAAGTTGCCCCAGCGGCCCAAGAGGAGGTCTCCACACAGGCTGTGCTGCAGGGAGCGGGTGAGGTGCTCGTAGAAGATTGAGTTCAAATTGTTGTCATCCGAGCCTGAGGATGGAAGAACGTGTAACCACGTCTTTGTTACTTCTTAGATATGGAAATGTCAACATTCCCCATTAATCTGATTTAACATCCAATGAAGGAGAAACCAAAGCGTTGTTGTGAAATGTGAGCAATGCTACTGACATATGGACGCAAGTAAGTCAAACACTAACATTAAACATCCTCACCTGGATTTCTGTCTAGCTGGGAAGCCAGTCGTGTGTTTGTGTGATCAACCCTCTTGGTGCTACATTGGAGCGAACACACACGCACAAATTCAATACAGCCATACATTTCAGGAGTGGGAGTGGATTCACAGTGGAGATAAAACAGAAATAAGGTTGATCCGCACTTGTAATCTCTCTCCCAAAACTTCACAGGGCGGACGTAGGAGGTGATGAAGATGGCGCTGCCTAGGAAAGGGTTGAGAGGTGTAGAGAAAACCGCTGACACCACAGCCTGCACAAACAGCATGGCAGAGTCTGGAGAGGACTGGAGTCAAGGAGGACTAGAGGGAGTTCGGGTGAGGTGAGCAGCAGGTGTGTGCATACAATTAATTCTACATGGAGTCAAACATAAAACAACCACTTTAGATGCATGATTGACTGCACGTGACGACTTCATCACCATGTGTTAGTATTGCACCGACAAAATTGTAGGAATCACTGAGTGTCAGCAAAAGGGATACGGGGCACGGCGAAGGGCTGAGCAAAAGCGTGGAAAGCCGATCCCCATGTGATCTGCCAGGGGGCGATGTAGGTGTAGACAAAGTGCAGCTTGTAGAGGAGCTCCCACAGCTGCAAGAACAAACACAAGGAGACGTCGAACAATGAGTCAAATGAAATGTCTGAAAAGGTAAACAGTGACCTACTACCTTAAATATATGTACATAAAAACTGTCTGAGCAGACTGTAACTTCATCTCCCCTCTCACCTTGCTGAAAACTATCGACATGAGGAACAGGTCGAGCAGGAGCGTCTCTGACAGATGGTGGTAGTCGAAGGTGAAGAAGAGCACGGTGAAGAGCACAGTCACATACTGGTAGGTAGGACTGCTGTAGGAAGATCGGAGCAGCTTCAGGCCAGCAACTGTGATCATCAGTGCACCAACCCTGAATGAGAGACGTTACAAAAACAGCTAGAAATCAGCAAATGTAAGTGGAAATGGGTGTAAAAACAGCACTACACAAAGCATCTGTGTTGAGCATCAGAAAAAATGTAGACATTCATTGTTTGTGGCACGGCTGATCTGCCTGAATAGCTTCAGGCAGGAAATAATTGTGGGCAGAGACACAGTGAGCAGCAGGGGGTCTCACTCTGTGTCCAGCTTCTTGGGGCTGGCGAGCTCTCTGGCACTGCCGCTCAGTTCGTTGAGGATGACGAGCGGATAGAGGACGTTCTTCTCCACAAAGAGGAGCCAAACGTGGAGCTTTTCAAACCACATCACATGGGCTGCATCTAACGAGAGAAACAGCCTCAGAGTCAATTTACTTCACGGCCTCATTGTCAAACGGTATGGGCCGAAATCTCTAAAACATGAAGAAAAATTCAATGGCAAAGCACTGGCTAGACTCATCTACAGCAAAAAATCTGACATATTAGTTGAACTTTTGTATTGTGATACAAATACAAAGGGTACTACGATGTTTGGTGTGATACTCACCTCTAACTTCATACTGATAGTACTCCTTTGTCTTCAACAGGGGGTGAGAGAAGCAATACCAAGGCAGCTGCTTGCGGACCTGAGGCAGCAGATAGTGTGTGAGCAGCCCCACTGTCCCCAGCAGTGCATACAGGACGTAGCTCAGGAAAGGCTGTGGAGAGAAAGCCGGACCACTGTAATGACTCAACGTCCACGGACACAAGCAGCTAAGATTGCTGTCATGCTGTTGACCGCTTTACCTGAAGTGCGATGAACACGGTGCTGACATGGATGGCAAAATAGAGGACGGCAATTATGACGCAGACAATCAGGTCGGACTCCAGGCGCTCGTTCTGCCCGGCAACAGAGGAGGAGGAGGAGGGTTGATTTTTAATGCAAGTGCACACCTGACAGTAAAAGCAGTCACTGTCCATTTATGGCTGCAGTCAGTCCAGCTATGATCGACTCACCACAGAGGCTCGCATTTTTTCTGGGAGAGGGTCCTGCACCTCTGCCAGGGGGTCCTCTGGATTCTTCTCTTTTAGATTAGGCAGTATCTTTGCCTGAATTAATGAGCTACAGAAGATAAGGCAGAGATATTACTTTTTTTGGAATTCCAGAGATATCCTGGACCACAGCCACTACAAACATAGACTGAAGAGAGGCAGTCAGGCATGTTTTTGAAGAGGACATTTTTGAGATGCTTGGAACCAAGATAACTCTGACCACATGCACATATCCAAATATTGCAGATTAAGCCTTATTTTGGTTTCTTGTCAGGCAGGATTGGGATGGAACAAGAACGGAAAGCGGATTTTCTTGGGGCCATTTGTGCTTGTGTAATAGCCACACAAAGAATAACAACCTGCACAGATGAGGGTAAAAATCTGATACTTATTTTCTGTGTTTCTGACATCTTGCGCTACTTTGTTTTGTTCCGTGTTGCAGCGACCATGAGGTCAATAGCAGATGCTTGTGGACTCACATGAGGACGGAGGGGTCGCTGCTTTGCCTGCTCAGGTGGTAAGACACTGCCACCAGGAGGCCACAAAAGATGGAGAATAACACCGGGATATGGTGAGGCTCCCAAGTCTCCTGAAAAACGAAGACGGAGTATTAGATTTTACCTGACAAAAATAAAAAGCAGTCCCCGTAAAGAACAATAAAGCAGATTTCAAAATATATGACCCAACACAGCACACTTGATAAACTCGAAGAGTTCAAAGAGTACACACACAGACATTCTCACAGACATATAATCGAAATTGCGTTTGTGAGACACATCTATCTGCAATCTATCTCTAATGATGTTACCGCCTATCAAATTTCATTTCAACCAGACAGATTTTAATGCAGTGAATATACCTCAGTAGTTGCATAATTTACCACTTTAAATCAAATGTCTGGTGGCAGATTATCATTTTGTTGATGTTGACATGCTTGCACAGGATGGAGACAAAAACAGAGAGTTTGTGTGTCCTTGTACTCACCTTCAGAGCACCGTAGCAGAAGCCATAGAGCAGCGCTACGGTGACAATGCTGCGCAGAATGCTGTACAACGCTGACAGAAGGCTGGTGGAGGCTGTCGGGAAACATGCAGAGACGTCAGCAATGCCTCCCCTCCACCGGATGAGCCGAGATACCGCCCTGACTGCTAATCAACATTTGGGCCCCTTGTATCGTGTGCCAAGTGATAATATGAAGCTCACGTAGGCATGGGTACATGCTGTCTCACTCCGCCCTGGTCAAAGCTGCACCTGAGAAGAGTGAACGCTCACCGTTTCCTCCAAACACGTGGATGTCCAGCTGCTCGAAGAGATACATCACAAACGTGTTCACCTGTGGCAGCAGGCCCACAAAGAAGATGATGGGGAAGCACAACGTGAAGACTGCGGGGGCAGACATAAATGACACTCCTGTCAGTGTGACACAATTACAACTGACACTGCACACATAATTTTACGTTTGTCTTCCTCGACACAGGCACTGCCATAACAACAATTGTGTTTTCGCCCCTGGACTGACGTGCCACGTCAAACCACCCACGTGCTGCGGCAGGCCTGCCTACCTATGATGAGGTCTCGAGCAGAGGCAAGAATGAGGGAGCTGGTGAGTGCCACACCATACAGGCTGAAACGGGATGTGGTGATCCTCAGGCTGCCGTAGTGGAGCAGCCAAATGAGGCCACAGCAGAGGCAGAAGTACACAGGTCTGCTGTACGCTATGATACGATTATGGCCCTGAGGGAAGATGGACATTTTTATAGAAATTAGTCATGATACAGACGATGTTTACTGTGGGTCAATACAGCAACTTGTGTTGGACTTGGAACCCTGTATTGAGGAAAAAAGCTGCTGAAGTTGAAGGAAGGAACACATTGTTACTGCTTTCACCTCCACATTCACCTTCATTTGTTCAGTTATGGCACATGTATTTTCCACCCCTGATTTTGAGAGTACCGGTATAACATGGTGAGAACGAGGGAGCAAATAATAAAAACCTGTCATTCATCGTGTACATGTTATTAACATCCGAAACTGCAAGCCTAAATGACACAACCATGTGTGAGCAGGTTAGATACATTCCGTTTAATTCTATTTATACTGTCACAGTAAAGCTCAGCTCGGTGACACAGGTAAAAGCAAAAATAACACAAGTACCTAGTTTCAGCAGGGATTGAGAATGTGAGCCATCCCATGAAGGTTTCAACCCATGAGTGCTGAACTGAATTTTACCAGAGGGATCAGCGGCTGTTTATGCATCAACGGTCACGTTAAACAGGATTAAATTTCCCAAAAATGTGTCAACTACGTACTGGAAGAGCGGAGGGTAAAGGGGGAAATGAGGCTGAGAGCGGAGTTGTCGCTGTACGAAACAACAGCGAGTAGGGGAGGGAAACGGAGGGAGGGAGCGGGGCGGCGTGCATAGGAAAGAGGCGTGATCTTAACTCTGGGTGGCTATTTAAAGCTCGTGCCTGCAGCGGAGGGAGGCAGCATTAATAAAAAATATGGGAGGATGCACACACATGAAATCTGAGGGGGATAAGGAACGCCGGCAAGAGTCAACGAGAGAGGAAGGAACAAAATGTCATTAGATCTAAGATGTGATATGGCACCTGTGATGACATTTGGCCTTGATAGTGGATCACATTTTTCTGCTGCATATGATTGAAGGCTTCAGTTCCTTCACTGAGAAGTACGACTTATTTCTCACTTCAATGACAGTCTCTTGGACGTCAATTTGTAAAACATCTGTCAGAACTTGGGTTAATACTCACATGTCGAGGGGAAGATGAGTCAGGTTGAACACTCTGGGGAGGACAGAGAGACACAGAGGGGATGACAGTGAGAAACTTCCCGTACATCAATCCACACCGCCATCCGTGACCCATTTGGGTTTGTTAAGGTTAAGAGGAGGCGTGACAGAGCTCCTCTCTCGACAGTGCTTCTCTCTCATTAGCATCGGAAATCCCTGGAGGCCATCCCACTTTTGACCGGAACCAGTCCCTTAGCACAGCTGAATCAATAAGGGATGCAAAATAAAGACGCCAAAGCCCAACTAGAGTCTGGCAAAACCATCAGTAGAAAGTGGCAACCAGCAGCCTCAAGGCCATACATGTCAGAGCATTTCAGTTCACTTTTAATGCTGCATATTTTGATTTATAAAAAGTAACTTATTAATAGAACTGGCAGCAAAGGGTCTCAAGGCCAAATCAATTATTAATAAATTGTTTAACTGTATTTCAGTTAAACCTGACCTATTTTCTCTGTCTTTTTGTGCCAGGACCATGATCATCAAATGTCTCAAAGGTGGTGTCACATAACCCTGCCTGTTTGTCCACATCATTTCTTTCTAAGGCAAGCAATACCTTTAGTAAGGAATATTGGCAACTGGCAATGACGAGGCAGAACTGAAAGACCCAAATGTCGGTGAAGAAGCCGTGGACCAGCAGCACAGAGCCCAGGAAGGCCACCAGGATAGCCAGGACCACCGCGAGAACGTTCTCCAACACCTCGCGGTTCCTGCCAAAGAGGTGAAAAATTAGCCGATAAGAAAACTGAACAAAGCCCCGAGTCACAGAAATGTGACGCATGAGGAATACATTCCTATTTATAGTACATCATGACCTGTCCTTGATTTCAATGAGAGTGACCTAATTCAACAAACGCCATTCTTGGCAAGATCTGAATCAGAGACTTGCGGCACATCTGCATCAACTTAAACTATACAAGCACCATCACCACTTAAACCAGTTACCAGCTGTTACTGTGATGCCCAATAATAGCCAAACTAGCAGGGGAGAGAGATATTTAGCCAAGTAAAGGCGCCTTAAGGGTGAAACCTCTTACACCATTGATGTTGCACTCTTTTCCCACAGAATGTGTCCAAACTCCTATTAATCAAGGCCATTTCCCACTTCTCTCCAACCTCACAACACCCACACACAGATAAGACACTTGGCTAAAAAATCAACAAACAGCAGAAATGTAATTGCGCAACAAGTTTGTTCCACCAAAATGAAATGTTGTAGAGGTCCAACTTTTCTTTCTCAGTCTTACCTATCGAAGAGGGCAAGCAGGGTGAGCCTGTCAAAGTGCAGTCCAACCCACAGGTAGGGCAGCAGCCAGAGGCGGTAGTAGTGTTTTGTCTTGCTAGTGGGAGCTGTGGCAGTGGGATCCTCGGAGCCTAGCGGGGCATCCTGGAGCTCCGGGCTCAGATCAGCATCCTGCTGCTCCAGAAGCTCTGGGTCCATTGTGAGCAGCCGATTCAGACGAATCTGAGGAAGGGTGGTGCAAGGTCAACAGCGCAAGGTCATGATCAGCCTTCATGATAAGCCCTGATATCAAACACTTGGTAAGACAGCATTTATTCCCCTATCATGAGTTTAATAAGTGAACATATCTGAATTCTACTATTGTGAGATTTAAAATCCATACGAGGATTCTTCAAACAGCTTTGGAGGGAAAAGCAGGTGCCAGCATTCAAAAGCTACAAAATATGAATTCATACATTGAATTTGTGGTCTTACATAACTGTTCAAACTAAGCCTGAATCTGACAAGAGAAACTGATGCATCTCTGACTCAGTTTCTTCTTTTGCTCTGTGTCGTTCTAGCCCACACACAAACACCAACACAAAGACGCCTCCCCGGTTGGGCCCTTACCAGGTCATGCAGGTAGAAGCGAACAGAGGTAGAACTAGACAGGTGGGAGTCTGTGTCCCTGTGGAGCAGAGGAGGAGGGAAGGAGAGCAATGACAGCATCTGTCATGTTGTACATCTGTCATCATGTTCACCAACGAGAGCAACATGGCGGCGCGCACAAACGCAGCGGACCGATGCTCTACATTCCGGTGTTTTTGTAAATGCATGTTTTATTTTTACCCATCACCCCTACATTCTGCTGGGCCAGTAACATCTACTGCCAGCACGAACCATTCATCATCGGTTTCGCAGTGAGAGACGACGGGCGGACGACGGAAATGGCGAGTGGAGAGGAAGCAAGAGCGAGGCTGCATGGCCGGTGCACTATCAAGGCCACTGATTCACATGGCTATGCTAGCGCTAGCGAGGCTACAGAGGCAGCATTCTAGACCGGCGTTTTCAACCGGTGTGTCGCCGCGTAGAAAGTAGTCACGTGCCGCCCCGCCCTCCCCCGTTGACAACTCGCGGCCGAGCAAAACATTTTCCGTGGCAGAAAAAAGGTTGGGAAACACTGTTCTAGACCACCGCTCCCTAACATCTTCCTCACTGACGCCAGATCCTTGATTGATGAACTGGGGCCATGTCCGCATTCTGCTGGTTTCCTTTTTATACCTTTTATACCCCTTGTGCTCGTACTTGCGCCGCAACTCAGCACCCATTGTATTTTCATTACACCATGTGAATTATTGAAATGACAATAAAGATTCCTGAATCCTGAATATGCTGCATTTTCTGTATTAACCCACGCGGCGTTGAAGGGTGAACAAAAACTATCACAAGCTGATTTGCTTTTGCCCCTCTTAAAATGTTGCTCATGTTAATACAAATGTTTTGTCAGAGGGCTGAATGTGCCGCGTACGCCAAAAAAAAAAAAAGTCATAAAGGTAAATAAACACAACCTAGATAAGTGAGGAAGGCACAGGCAAGACAGTGTGCGATAAAAACATGGAGCGTTTCAGGACTTGGACACTAACCACAGGTTATTGGAGGCTCGTCTGGTTGCCGGTTCAAAGTTGACCAGGGACATGTCACATCCACCTGCCTCGTACAAGGAGGGGGTGAGCTTTCCTAAAAGACAGAGCAGAGCAGGACACATCATCTCTTTGGAATGGCGCGCACACAAACACACACAGACACACATACACCAGGCCTAGGCTACAGGGATAATTTCATTAGGCTTCGTGCCTGTGTGCAGAGAAACAGATGGGTTTGGTAACGCTGTGTGCTCGATTTGGTTAATGACATTAATCATTGACTGCCCCTGTCCGATAGAGCCTGTGAACAATTTTGTAATTTCCTGTCGGCCTTAGAGAGCTGCGGATTCTCGCCTCCACTGTATTTGATGTTGCCTCACTAATTTGTATATCTACTGGTGCGGTATATGGCTGATGGAAAAATTGCAACACACACAAAGAACAAATTAGGCTCAGCCACTCAGTTGCACATTTCTAAGAGCATTTCACTGCACCTCCATTGAGCAGGTGACCAACAAACCTCTTGAATCTTGAATATTGAACTCTTTCAATTGATCTTAGGTGGGAAAACAATTACACAGAGACCACAAAGTTCAGCTTCGATATATTATGAAGCTGGGCCGTTAAAATGTAACGCACCAGGGTACAATGAAACAGAGACTAAAATCACATGAAAACGAAGACAATCCATTTTAATATCGTGAGATTATGGGCAGACCCCACACTCTGACCATCTGGTTTCCCATTACTGCAGTCGGCTCGCGGTGTATTATTAGTCGGAGTGTTAATCCATTTACAGCTGGTTCTGAGGAAGGGCGCAATACAATTCTCACACAGCCTCTACTTCTCACACAAACATTTGGTTTCTTGTCTGTGTGTGTGTGTGTGTGTGTGTGTGTGTGTGTGTGTGTTTGTGTGTGTGTGTGTGTGTGTGTGTTTGTGTGTGTGTGTGTGTGTGAGTGGTATATGTGTGGAGGTCAGCTGCAGTCCCCGTCATGGCGATGTGGAGGGTGGGGACTGAGTTATGCTTTGTCCGGTGGGGTAACACACGCACGCCAAAGCGATCCCAAGTACCGCCTAGAGTATCGCAGACAGTGATAAATGGAGCAGAGATAATTTTCCTCGGCTTTGACTTACCGAGACACGGATTGTGGATTATTGTGCTGTGACATGATTGACTGTAGCGATCATTTCTGTGGGCAGCACTGTTCAAGCAAGTCTCTGCATCACCAAAACAGGGGACGCCCAAATACAGCCGCGTGGGACACACAAACTACCGACCATCCTCCAATGTGGAGGTTGGAATGTTGTGTGTTTCTTACCAAAGTCATCTTGCAAACTGGTCGCGCCGACGGTTGACGCTTTATCCTGAGAACCCTCGAGCTGTGTGCTTCCGTTCCTGGCCAGCAGGGAGACGCTTGCACTGAGCACAGTCACCTGGGACGGGGTTCTGGACGGCTGACTCTTTGCCTGGGAGGAGGGAGGCTGCGAGGCCTGGTTCAGAGCCTCCTGAAGACTGTTTGTTGGGGAGAGAGAGAGAGGAGAAAATTGGAGCCAGCTGGAAAGTGCAGAGGTGGGTCAGGGCGTGTTAAGCACTGGAATGCTGGGATTAAGACGGGGATGAAACAGGTCATTTGAAAGTTAAGGTTTAGAGGTTGCAGGTCATTTCAGGCAATGACTGGCAAATGTCTGGGCCCTGTCCGTAGAATGGAATGATTTAGCAGGAAATTATAATCTTGCTGTTTACAAATCTAGCTCATGTATACAGTAAGAATGCTCACTGGGGGCACTGAGATATTGGTATTAAAAATTGATTGTCGACTGCAGGGCCAGGTCGACGGGATAACTTAACCAGGTGGAGGATGTGTAATCTACTGTACAGAGACCTTCATAAATAACTCACGGCTGAAAACAAACAAAAATTAATAAATTATACCTCTAACTTCTTGTCCATATATAACCATTACTTGCACACTCTGCTATTGACTGCTGAGGCACAAGGCATGGATGTTTGGAGATTTGTAACATATTTGTCTATAACAAATATGTCTTAGATGGGCAATATCATGGGAGACATGTCCAAAAAAATACAAAATAAAAAAGGAAAAGCACTGTTTGGACCGACTCCATGAAATTGCATGTGGTGCGTGTGGTCTTGGGAGCAGCATGCTAAAACACATGGAAAAACAGAGTGGTTCCCCATTAACACTTGAAAAACTGCATCTCACCATCCCCACAGTTACCTTCCCTTAACAAATTTCATTTCCTTTGACACGTCTTGTAGTGGTGGATTCCTTCCCCTGTGAGAGTTGACTAAACTAAACGGGAAACTATCTGCGGTGGAGCAATGGGTGAGAGGTCATGCTCCATTTTTAAGGTTAACTGGACCCATTATTGGACTTGCATAGTTGTTTCCCCGTGCTCAACAATCTCACATAGTGCATTAAGAGTTTGCAAGAGCAGATGTGGGGAAATGTTGAGCATTGGAACTCTCAACTCTGATTTTTGATTTATTCCTTGAAACCTTCTGTTAGACCTCCACAAGAAATTCCCAGTGATGCGTATGTTTTTAATGTCTGTGCCAATTGACTGAACAGACACCTGAGCGACTTGTGACCTTGTAGAACCTTGTTGCGATATCAGGAATGTCGAGCCGCTTGAAGTATTGTGCAGAGCAGCGATCCATCTCATTAGGGTTCTGTCAAAGGGGATTATAGTGCGGTGCACAAATTTTGCCATACAAGGTTAGACCACTGAAAAGAAAAGGGACCACTGACAACAACAGATGCAGCCAGACATTTAGAGAACCAAGGGCAACATGAGGATCTGATATATCAAGGATATCAGGGAGTGGCCAACAGGGAAATGCAAATGGAGTGAAAGTGTGTGTCTTGTCTCACATTTGGGAAGGTAGCATTTTCATCTCTAATTTCGTTTTTCAAAACAGGGTTAATACCTGACTCAAGATGGCTGATGTTGTGATGTTGTGCCTGATCAACATAACTTGATCCCGCCCCTTCAGAGAGGTCTAAGGCGTACGCAAAGCAAGGATTGCATTTCTGAAAAAGAGCTGCACTGCCATTCAAGGTGATGGTTATTCACGCCTGGAGATTTGGCCTCGTGGCCTCTCGTCTTTGTGTTTGGAAGGACTTGGATTGCTGACTCGCTTAAAATCTGAGTCGAAAGGTTGACGGTGTGATGAGCACAGTCAGCCATTATGAGAGGCGGGGAGAGGAGGGGTATGACATGCAGGATGGAGACTATGACTGAAGCTCTCTGGAAATATCCTGACACGCAAACTAGATGACACGCCCCTGTGTTCAGCAGCGGCTTGGTAAAACGCCCTGGTTATGCGAGGGGAAATGAAGTTGCCGCTGGCAACATGCGAGTACCACCGTGCTCATCCTGAACACAAGAGAAACCCAATTCCGATTTGCGGTTCCATACACGGCGTACCTGAGAGGAGATCCGATGAGTGAGGTGGGAGGTGTGGGGTTGCTCCCTGCGTTGTGCCGCCTCCTCACCGCCTGCCGACGAAACGTGCTACGCTCGCGCCGGAATATGACAGTCTCCTCGCTTCCTGGGGCTGTGGAGAAAAAGGGACAGGACAGACTGGTTTTCACACAGTTGTGCGAAAGGTGGCCACAATTCAGAAACTCCACAATGTGAAACCCAAGGTCTTGAAATTCAGGTACTGAAAGGGTGGAGAAGTGGGCATGCTGCGTCCCGTCAGCCTCTGATTTTGAAATGGCAAGAGGTAATATTCTCAGTGCATTCCAACAAAATCCCTACATCATCAAGAATCCATTCCATGTATCCATTCTAACATGCTGAGCTGTGAGGATTAACTTTTGAGCCAGTTTGACGCCTCATATGGAATGGAGCCAACCGCAAAGCTGGATTGAGGCTATGTTAATGGAAACCATCACAGTGGGGGACCGTATCTGAACTATACCATACCCAATGATTGCAGACTGTCACTGGAAAAGCCAGCGAAGACACGCCATAGCTTTCATTTTTTCAGCTTTTGCAGACAGCATTCATTTGCTGGAGAGGGTTGGAACAGTCAACACTAACTGCTGGAAAACTCCCAACAGAGTGAACAAGCCAAAAACAGGAAGGGAAAAAATTCGATAGAGTCGCCTGTGTGTTTGTACGGATGCGAGCGCGGGGAAAGCCCATCAGGCAGAGCAGTGTGACGCTAATAAGGGAGCTGTCGTTTGTCTATCCTCAGCACAAAGCTCTCACTGTGCCGTCATGCTAATAGTGATCCACGCAGGGAACGCAAAGCCTCAGTAAGTCACTCCATGGAAACTCACCATGGTTACACTAGAGCAGCAAGACAGACATCTGTAATGCAGCAACACACACAGAGAGACACACACAGCCGACAGAGGAGAGCCAAAGGTCTCTCAGCGGTTTGATCCTGCCGAGTACGACAGCGGACAGTACAATACATCGAGATAATACATTCAGTTACTGCAATGCTGGTTGTGAACAAGGAAAAACAATACGTCTAAAACCACAAGCACAAACGCCGAATCATCTTGTATTATTGCGTTTCAACTTGAACCACTGGATTGTGTTAAGCACGCACACATACACACACATTGAATACGCACCACGGGTACGACACTATACAATTTTGTTGTTCGATGAACATATTCTCTGAGGCTAACTCTAGCCACAACATTTCATCACGCTTAATCAGACATTTACTCAAGAGACACTACATCAATATGCCATTTCAACTTGAAATGCGGCTTCTAATCAAACATTACTGCTGAACCAAAGAGTGTGTGTAATGCTTGTCGCAGCCCTGTGTGAGGTACATACCCCGCAGGGAGCCTGCAGAGGCATCCTGAGGATCAGCGAATGCTGCTTGACTGGGCAGACTGTTTCTGGATCGAGTCACAGACTCTAGCTGAGAGGCCCGACCCAGCAGGGATGCGGCATCCAGGACTTCCCCTTCTTTGGCTTCCAGGTCCGACTTGGAGGTGGTGAGGGGCCGAGGCCCAGCGGGGGCAACCAGGCGGTTGGGGTCATTAAGGCAAGCGGCGGTACCACTGTCCAAACTCAACACCCTGGCGTGGGTTTTGGCACTGCCTGTGCTGGGCGTGCGCCGGGAGGACCGTCGTCTGCCCCCCACTCGTCCGCCTCCCTCGGATCCCACCGCAGCCTTTGCTGTGGAGGAGGTGGCCGAGTTGGCCGTGCTGTGCTTGGCTTTCAGGGCTCTGTAGTGGCCCTCGGGTGAGTGGCAGGAGCGGGAGGTGGCGCTGGAGGAGCTGTCTGTGCTGAGGTGGCGTGTGGAGTGCAGGCTGGAGGCACAGCTGAGCTCGCTCTGATCGCTCGAGTCCTCTTCCCCCCCACCAGTAAATACTGCACTGCGAGGTTTAGCCATGCCACGCAATGACATGTAGTCCCGGTGACGGCTAGCGTCGAAGCTGCTAGCACGTTTCTTTCCGGATCGTCGCCGCGTGCCGCGCCCTGTTGACAAAGAAGAAGTCCTCTGAACAAGGTTGGTCACCTTTGGTTGGATGTGGTCTTTTTCCTGCTCCTGATGTAAAGCAGCCGTGCCGGTCGAGCCGTCAGCACTGGTCCTGACGCCCGGCTCCGTCTGCCGACCGCAGGGCTCTTCGGGCTCCTGGGCGGTCAGGGGGTCGGCGGGGTGTTTGGCAGTCAGCTCGTTGGCGTGAGGATTTTTATTCGCCTCCCTCGAGGGCAGGATGCTCAGACCGCGAGAGGCGACGCTGCCACGGCTGGACGTCCTGTCGTCTGTCGGGGCAGAGATAACGTCTCCTCTGTCCCGAGCCCGCTCGTCTCCTGACAGCGAGAGCAGACTCTCCACGTGTGTGGAGCTGGTCTGTTCGCTGTGAAAGCTGCTGACAGTGCTGTTGGTGTCCCTGTCTGTGCCGCTGCAGTAGCTTTCCGTGGAGCCGCTGCTGCGAGTGCTCAGGCTTCGCAGACTATCGGCGCTGCGCTCCCCTCCGGTAGACTTCCCCCCACAACCGGAGTCTTTCCCACTACTATCACCCAGTTCTGCCTGGTAAAGGCCCGAGCTGCCCTCTCCAGCCTCCCTTGAGACCGAGCGGGCGACCCTGCGGGTTTCTTTGTGTCTTTGACACACCACACCAGAGGTGGAGGCCACGGCTTGGTCCTGCCGGTAGAGCTGCTCAGGCCCGTCTCTGTCAGCGAGTCCTGTCCTGAACGGCCTGGCGGCTTCCAGTTCACACACGGGGTCAAGGCCACCTCGCCTTGGCGGAGGGTACATGACAAAGTCTGGCAGAGCCGGCTCTGGGAAGGCAAAGCCGGCCGAGCTGGAGGTGCGAGGCAAACCCCGAGATCGGAGCTCCTTCCTCAATGTCTGGGAAAGTGCGGATGCCTGTGTGTTGGTGTCCGTTTCCCCGGACGAGTGTGACTGGCTGAAATGGTGAGCAGCAGAGATACAGAGGTCAGCAGGTTCCCTCGACAGCTCTGAGGGACATAGGGAGGTCGAGGGCTGCAGGGACACAAAGGAGTCGGTGGGAACAAGGCAATACATCTTTGCTTCGGACAACAGATCTATTGAGACAGAAAGAGAATAAGTATTAAAGGAGAGTCGACATAGCATTGACTGACTGACAATGCTGACTGTTTATTTCATAAATGCACCACAATTTACCGTGATCGTGGCTGCAGCTTGCAATAAGAGTCAAGCTGCTGTCGTCTGCAGTTTTCTCCGTGTCTCCTGCAGGGACAAGGACATTAACATTTTATCAGTTGTTCATCATCAGCATCATGCTTCATTTCTTTAGTTACCAGAGTTATAAACCCAACCCATCAAACTGCCAACTACACTAAAAAAACAGACAGCATCTGTAACACACCGGCCGTTCAAGCTAAACATTGGTATGCAAATGCCTTTCTTACAAATGATTTGCAGCCATGTGAATGTATATGTGGAGTGGAATGTGGTGCAGCACAGACCACTTCAGACCAGTCCTGACACCAGAACCTGTCAGCTAATTAGAATGTCATTGAAGAGAGTGACTGAATTATTCAGACAACACAGTCACTGCACTCTGACCCTCAGCAAAGCGGGCCCAAAGTGAATCACTGAGCTCATTCCCTCCCTCCTCCCCTGTGTTTCTGTAAGGAGAATAGCTCTCGTGAGGGGTCTCTGTGTCTGCCTGAGGTTGCCTTGTCATGGTGTGTGACCGGCCAGGCTGGCGGAGATGCCGAGTCAGGCCGCATCACCAAGACAACTGGGTTAAGGCGGGGAAGGCAGACACATTTTCCCAAAAACAGAGTGCTGTGACAAGGCAGCAGAACCCGCCGTGCAGATACAGAAAAAAAGAACATTGTAGAGGTTGCTAACATCAATTTTTCCCAGAAACAGATTCAGGTAGGTAAGAAATATTGACACAATTACCTTTGGCTGTCGTGCCTCTTCCGTGACTGGAGGTAATCTATAAATTAGGGGAAAATGGCTTTACAAAAAAGCTTTCGATTCTCTTCAGCAGATGTTCCTGTGCCAGAGTGTTGTGCATGAGAATCCAGAATAGGTACGTTCATTTAGTAGGCCTGACTCCCCCCTCATCATGAACGCCAGCGCTAGATTCTCACTCTGGTATGCAAATCGCAGCTGAGCGCAATACGCACCCAATTAGTAACTCAAGAACACACAACCAAAGACAGCGCGGAGGTTTAATATATCTCACGGAGAGAAATGGCTAAATAATGTTTAACATTAAAGCAGATTCGTGCTGATGGCAATTGATGTGAGGACCACACGAAATTAATCTCTGTTAAACAACACACAGAGCTGAGAATTTGCTTTAGCGATACATCTTCAAGGCACTAAATGTTACGCATATATTTGGTATACCATCTTTCGTTAAACATCCGACTAACTTGACTCCCAATGTGGATGCATGTTTACCTGATGGTTTGTTTCCATCCCAATGAAGGAGTTCCTTGAGCTGCAGTCCACCGGCGGTGTTTCTTCTCGGATAAAGTTTGTCATCTCGATGCCGCCTCCAGGGTCACTGCGTACAAAAATGCACATATCTGGAACACATCCTTCCACAAAATGACTTCTTGATGTGGACAGTGAAACTGGTGAAAACACAAAAACAGACTGCATTTTGCTTTTTTTCTAGAGGTCTATTTTTGGCTGAGAGAAGTTTGTTTGAACATTTGGTATGTCGAAATAAACATCGTGGCTCCAGTTGCCTGTGAATCATTTCCATATGCCAAAAAAAGTTTCATAACCGGCCCGTGTCCGCAAAATAAACTCTGAATAATAAACTGCAACGTGCAGCGTATGAGGAGGAGCCTCATATACAGGCTCCACCTCATGTAGAAGACGATAAATGCAAGAAAATATGTGTGCGGCGGTGAAACCCATCTTAATCAGTTTGACTTTGGGCTGCTTGCCCCACTGTAAACTAAAACGACCTGGAATGTGGCTCCAGATGTGTGGGCACAGCCGTGCTTGCTAATGCCCCTGTGGTCCAGCGCTCTCCTTCCCCTGCTCACTTTTCCCTTGCTTCAGCGTCCCGCTAAGCACTCCCTCTGGAATGCCACAGACTCACTTCATCGGGCAACGGCCAGTGAAGGGCCGGGCCCTCTCCGCCTTTGTGTCCTCGTCATACAAAGCTACATCCAACTAAAGCTTACATTCAGAATATGAGTTGGACTTTCGCCACATACAATCATGGAGTAGAAAGTGGAAAGAAGTATTGATATCAATCTAAATGGTCATTGGTTGACAACTGTTTTGGAAATAATTGCTAATCAGAAACTTTCTAAAAGAAGGATCCCGCCGTCTCTGCCATAGCCACACCCATTCTGTGCTGTGATTAGCTAGAATACATGTCTGTACGTTTTAGCTAACCATTTAATAAAGCAACGTTTCTGTTTATTATCATCATCAACATCTTGAAAAAGCACATTTTTAGCCATTTTCTTGATAGGAAACTTGGCTGCACCAACAAAGGAGTCCCCTTTACACCTAACTTTAATCACTACCTTAGCAAACGGCATCTTCCCTCAGTTATCAAAATAATATGTTAACACAGCACCTTGTTCAAACGAGGCCACTGATTACACTTATCAGACTATGATCAAAAAAGAAGTCGAGTCTCTGTTAAACAAAACCGTCCAAACACCAGAGCAACACACTCTGCAAATAAATCACAGATCTTGAAAACCTCTGCCTCTGCCCTCCGGACCACTGATGAATTGAACATGTGAGGTAACACAGAGTAATAGCTCTCCAGCCGACAGTCAGTCCATTTTCTCACGTCACCACAGCAGGCAGACCTTTGATCTGGCCTCCATTTGAGGACTCCAGATTAAAACCACCTCTAAACGACATCAGCCCAAAGCCATTTGACACGTAGATGCTGACGATGACGCGTGATTTCATCTTGGCACACACAAGGCTCCTTGTAGAGGGTACTACAACATTTTGTCTCTTCCTTGCCGTCCAATCTGAGAAGAGTGCTAATAAAGCCCCACCATCTGATCCTGCGAGTCGTGACCTTACCCTGGGCCATTGCTGTCCTGGTGATGAGTGATCCCGGCATTTTTAGGCCCTTCAATTCCGCTCCTACTCTGCGTCTCCTTAGCTCTGAGCTCCACCACTTCCCCCTCATCCAGGGCATGGTGGAGTCTGTAATTCACTGTCTTGACCAGCAAAAACATGGCAGCAATCACGCCGCAGTAGATTGCCACAATGACCATGGTTGGTGGCAGGGCCTGGATCGAGGGCAAGAAGGAAAAAAAAAAAAAAAAGAGAGAGAGAGAGAGAAAGGGAGGAATTTAAATACGACATCTAGGCTTTCGATTTCTTATTCAGACTGAGACACTGTGGGTGGGTGAATGACAATCCTGGTGAGGGACATTCGGACAGCATGGGTGGCATTGTGCACAGTGAGGACGTGAACATGTGAACCTTTAGTCACAGGATGGCCTCGCAGCACAACAATATACGAGCCAGCCGTGCCCATGTGACATCTTCCCCTTCAAATAATATTGCCAGCTCACAGAGGCCAGCTTTCACTGTTACGATAACTATGTGACACACAGCATAACTCAAGTTTGGGTTCAATAATGCACAGATTTATTGCTGGTGCACTCAACGGCATGCTGTGACTGACTTTTCAATATACAAGATACATACAATATACAAGTAATCATTTTTGCGTGTCTTTTGAGGCAAAGCCATCAGGGGGACTGCTGGGGAACCACCTATTTGCCACTGGATGTCTCAGTTTAGTCCACATGTCTCTGAAGTCCTTGAAAAATACACAGCGTGTGTTTGCCGTTTTTATGAGCATCAGCGCTGGTCAAACCTGCGGCTGAATATGAACCACGGAACTGAGCTCTGTATTTCCACTCTAGAAATAGAGCCCAGGCCACAAACTGATTTAATGCAATGGCCTCTCAATATAGATGGTTGGTATACATGGCCGGGACCTATTTCCTGAAGTGATGGTATTAATAGTTATCTTCAAAATACCATCAAGATCGGTTTCCGCAGGCAGCTGTGTTGACATTAGTGTTTATTCAGATGATCTGCCACATGCACAACCAGCAGATAAACTGGTGCGGACGAGTGGAGTCTTTCTAACACACTTCGAAGGATAAAAAGTCATGGTGTGTACGGTGACTCGAATAGGGACCGTGGCAAACCTATGACCTAAGTTATAATGTAACCAAGGAAAGAAAAGCCCATAATGTGAATCTGTTAAGTAGATGAGGCTGCCAGCTGTACTGGTGTAGTCACAGCTGGCAGAGTAAGAGAACTGGTGAGACAAATCACTACAGATAGACGGGGGAAAACACATGATAAAATCAGATAAAGTGGATAACGCTCTAAACGGCACAAAGCAGCATTTTAAGACATATCTTGGATAACGAAATATGAAGACGAAGGGGGATTTTCGCTAAACAAAGGACCACAGCGGTCCAATCTAGTTTATAGATGGTGCCCTCAAGTTCTGTGGCATTTACGTACTAAATTGTCTTACCGCTGACCGAAAAAAAGGTTTCACTATAATCAGGGAAGAAGACGTTAAGAGTCCTGTGGTGTTAATTTAGAGCAAACATCCAGCTACGTGTCATTATTTACAGTTGCCCTAACATTGACTAGGCTCCAGATAATAGACCGAGACCGACCCCAAGTCTGTGCTGGCTGCCAGCTAACGGACACGGAGTTGTCTTTGATTGTGAACGGCGACAACACGCAATGGAGACAGCAAAATCTCTCCAAATGATACCAGCGACACTCACCATATACAGCGTGAAGGGGAAACATAGCAGAAAGAGCCAGATGTAGAGGTGTAAAGCGTTGACGAATGTGTTTTGATGGGGGTCGTAGTACCATCCGCCTGTGATTGAAGCCCAGACCCCCTGCCTCAGGATTTGCAAAGTCTGCGACCCCATGTTGCTTTCTCCAGCAAAGCCGACCGCCGAACGGAGCACCGGGCTGACACGGTGGCTAGTAGTCGCCGAGCGGGACAAATAACGCTGTGTTTTCGGACGCTGGCCTGAAAGTCCCCTCTGCAGCCATCTTCTCTGCTGCTAGCCAGCCAGCTGAGGCTGTTTCAGTCCGCCACTGAGGAGACTGCTGTCCCACCACACCCCGCCAGGCGCTTCTTCTTCGTGGATTCGGAGCGGTGAAGCCACTGTTTACATCCTATCGAAACACCGGTGTCAGGTTAAAGCCGGCCCCCTTTTCCTGCTGATAGCTAATGCGAACCACTGAACAAACGTTACATGTCTGCGCTAGAATATGACAGCACACTGTGTCACAGGCAGCGTATTCCGGAGTCATGAGGTGAAAGTCATTTTAAAAGAAAAAAGAAAAAAAAAAAATCACTTTGATGAAATGGCGACCCCTGCCGGCTACTTGGGGCTAATCCGTCTGTTAGTGGGAAGAAATGAAATCAGATTTGTATCGTCTGATGTTCGAATCCTGAGAATTGATTCGAAGAATCAGATGAGGTTGTAGGTCCTTTGAACAAATGAATCAGATAACACTCCACATGGATTATTGTTTCTACATAGGTTATTATTGCTACCGTTGAATTTGCTTAAACTTCTCAAATTCGTTGTCCGACATCCACTATCATCAAGGATTTGAAACAGGTATATATTGAAATAGAGTTCCTACATGTAAGTGCTTTAAAATATGACCATAAAAATCATGACCATACACTCAAATAAAATTCAAAACTGACAGTTAAGCATTGTTCAAAACTTACAAAAACAAGAGCACATCAAGATATTGTCTTGTAACCAGTGAATGTAATTGAAAGCAAGATGACACAAAACACTTTAATACAAGCCTATAAAGCTTTTACATTACAAAAAAGACAAAAGTGAGCTGGGCAGATCTCAGTGCTCTTCACTGTCTTGGTGAGATGACGTATTCTGACTCATTGAGCGGTGAAGTCAACGGGGAACAAAACTGCATAACACAAGGTTGATGTCAACAGTTGTCCAACTATGGTAAATGATGCTGATCTAATCATGGGAAAAGAACAACTTCTTCATCAATGAGCACCAAAACCCAGGCCAAACAGTCAATCCCTGGTTATGGCCAGGCATCTTGAGGAGCCCATCCTTCCAAACTTACTATGTAACAAGTCAAAGTTTAGAATGTAAAAGTCATTGCAATTGTCATTTCCTCTGCTGGAACACTGTTGTGAGTGAGAGACTCCCTCAAGCTTTTGAAAATGGAGACTCACACTATGCCTTCTCAAATTATCAGCACTGCGGGACATCTCCCCGCCTTTTCCTTTGGCTGTCCTGAGAGTGAGAAGATGAGTTCTCACTGCAGTCTTGCTCGTTTCTCTGGGGGTGCTTTGCTCGGGGGTGCTGGGGCGGACAGTTTTGCAGGTGGCTCCCTCTCCTCTTGTTTCACAGTCTCTGCAGGGGGTTCTGGCTCCTTCTTTACCTCCACTGGAAAAGAACAGTAAACAATGAGCATTTTCGAGGATTACAAAACCTCTTGCACATCACAAAGAATCTTAATTTATTCATAGGCTACATTATGAAAGTACCCATAGAGAAACAGCGGCAAAGGAAAGCAAGACATTAAAAGCTATTATTTCAGGACTGTACCTGGAATGGGCTTCTCCCCCGGCTTAGGCTAAAAATACAAGAAAACATCTCATCATTAACTTCCCACACATTACCAAAAGCGTTAGCATATTTCAGAAGAACTAACAGAGCACTAAACAACATTTTTACCTGGTAAAAGGTTGGCGGAAACTTTGACCTAAGGTCCAAAAGAAGTGTGTCAACGCGTTGCCTCTGGAACAGTGAACTTGGTTCCTCTTTCTTTTTAGACTTTGGCTTTGCCTTTTCTGTGTAAAACCATTTTAAATTTAGTGTTGGTGTTAGGGATCAAACATTGAAAGGTGGATGTCTGGATCTATTGGGGCATGAGGGGATAAGATGCCCGACTTGTTGTCTTACCTCTCTCCTCCTGGTCCTTGAAGTGCCACCAGTATCCTTTGGACGGATGATATCGGCAATAGGAAATGGCCTCATCAAATGCAGACTGTATTCCATGGACAGCAGAAAGCTGAGAAAAATATGACTCACGTCACTCAAAGCTGCATCTCAACAGACATTTTACTATTCCAGAGGATGACGAACAGTATGATAGCGAAAAGACTCACCACTCTGGAGCTTATGACTGTTCCCAGGTCTGGAGCCTGATATACGACTCCTGCTATTATGTAATAGTCAGCCATGGGAATCACTGCAAGATAAGAGGAGAAATACAATTTCTGATTTGCTGATAAAGCCATCAATGCGAGCAAAAGTGTTGCCTGACATGTCTTGCCATTCACATTCTATTCTCAAATCAGCGGCACATTATAACATACAATAACAAGTTTAGTTGCTGTCGACTGGTTGAAGGTTTTGCTGTCCATCCTACAGGAGAGCAACCTTTGTTCCTCAAGCTGACCTCAGTCTGAGCTCCTCCTTATCCCAATGACCCCTCACTCATCTATCACAACCCCCCTGCACTGTCACGTAATCCCCCCTCTGCTTTACCATCTTCTCATCGACTTAGGCATATCACAGATGTGCCTACACAGCCTATTTTTAACCTGCAACTTATTATTTCCCATCTTTCTTTGCACGCATTGTTTGACCAAATTAGCCTCCACAGACAAATAAAGCTTTTCGATTCTGTTGCTGTTGTGGGGCATCAGGTGGTTGAGTCAGCAGCCAGTCATTGGAAGAATGACTGGCACATAGAGAACACACACTTATGCAGCTATTTCCCCAGTGCACTCCTGTATATACTGTTCAATCTCCTCTTCCTTACTTGAAGACATTGATGTTGTTACTTTTTGATATGTGCACAGTTTGAGAAATTTGAATGTATACGTGAATATCACCACTTTCTTTTCACTCCATACATTTCAGAAGCACATCACTGAGATCAAATCTTTCCTACCTTGTGTGGGCGACTGCCTCTGTTGCTTACGAATTATGTAGAGAATTGGTTCCTGTGCATGGAGGAGAATGTACTCCACTCCAACCATCTGACTGAAACAGTAGTTTGCGCAAACAGGCAAAAGTCACATTTCACATTATCTCCCTTTATCGCAATTGATATCACATCACATGGCCAGGTTTGTTGCTGTCAGTTTACATATTTAACATTTGAAACAAACCCAAGTGAGCTCAGGACCAATAGAGGTGTAGCAATCGTAGACTTACTTCAGATGCTCCAGAGTAAGGCGCTGCATCTTAACCACCTCATTATTACAGGTGCGGTCATAGAAGGGGTTGCTCCTCTCAGAGAAGTAATCTAACACATTCCCAGGATTAAGGATAGGGACCCAGCCACTGTCCACCCAGGATATTCCCAGCAGATTGTCTGAAAAATACGAGAGCACGAGAGCGACTGATTCTAGGACAAATGTGGACTACGTCGTGACATGCAATAGAGGACGCCTTCCTGACTTTTATGGTAGTCTATATGTCAAACACACCAGAAACTCTCCCGGTATTTTACGCGATTTTACTCTGTCACGAACTAAGAGCACGTCTACACTTGATCTCATGGGCTCTGTTTTCCACAGATATATATCAGTTACTCATTTCAGATTTAAAAAGCCCCCAAGTGTCATCCTGTCGCATCTACATAGTAGTTGCTAACGTTAGCCCTCGGCGAAAATATGCTCGGGGCGCTTACAGGAAACAGGAGACAGGACGGTTTGAACACCATTAACATTTTACTTATTTCAATTTGAATCAGTTAAAAAAATACTGGGCGTGTTTCAGATCTATACATAGTAACTAAGAATTCTGCTACCTCTGAAATCCACTGCCGCCATTGTGCAGAGAAATTGTCTCAGGAAGATTACGCAGTCATCCGTGTGGGTCGCAGTTTGATGACGCAACTAGCAGGCGCTGTAAAGAGAGGACGTATAATCTCAATAGTACAATGTCGTATTATTAGATTGCGTGATTATCTCTTTGTGTTTGATCTGCATTGACACGTTTTTATTGGTGAGCACATAGATAGAATCCCACATGTTAAGAAAGATTACAGGTATCTGCACATTTTTTCATGTTTGGGCAAATCTGGGGTGAACCTCAATTTCGTGCAGAGACACTCGTTGATTGCAAGAAGATGTAAAGGCACTGACAGCCATAAAGTTATACATTCAGACAGCATTAATAGAATTGGAAATGTATTTCTTATGCATCTGCTTTATAGTGTCAATGCAAATTCATGGAGGGATCAGTAAGTAGTTGTGTTTTGGGGCCTCTATAACTGTCAGAAGCATTTGTTCCAATGCGCAAGAATTCCAGAGACACACCCAGACAGCTGAGTTCACCCCATGTGGGAGACAGGACAGATGGATTTGAGCACTGTGACTGAACAGACACACACACACACACACACACACACACACACACACACACACACACCATGCAGGCTGTCTGCTGATAAAACGACTCTTGTGTGAGGGAAAATGATGGTACCTCCTGACTCATTTAGCATGATGGACATGTCCAAACATCCTTGACTCCAGCTTGAGGAACATTACATCTACCAATGACTCAGTCACTCCACGCCAACTGGAAAGCCAGCGGTCACCAAGGAGATGTATAGATTCTCCTGTGCCAGTGCCAGGGACCTCAAGTGAAGTGATTCTTATCTGGTTTAGCAGACTGCAGCACTCCTCCCTTCTCTCAGAGACAAGGTGGTGGGCAGATAGGAATGAGGGAGGGAGGGTGGAGACAGAAAGGAGGGCTGAGGACAATCTGGATGAAAAGGAGGAAAGCTGCTGTTTACCTCGGCAAGGTCTCTTTCCTCCTCTCCTGAGGGATACTGTTATTAAAAAAAAACAAGCCA
>OMPJ01028390.1:0-18204 GCA_900312935.1 Carapus acus
GACGGCACCACCCAAGTGCTAAGATTACCGGGACAAGAAAGAAAGCCCCCGTAGCGCAACGCCACTGTTATCTGCGTTCAAGCATCTTTCAATCACAATTCCGATCGGGCAACTGATTTTTCTTGGCAAAAAATATGAAGATTGATAGTAAAATTGAATACTGTAACACCAGAATTCTGGAGCTGAGTGCTGCACTTGTGGATTTTTTTGTTTAGTGTTTGAAAGGAATTTATTATTTTCAATTTTAATATCTTAATTTGTAACATTGATAACCATTTGAGGATATTTGATTTAACCTAATGGTACCAAGCAGCACTTTGAATTTATTTACGATTTCCGCTTGTATATTGACAAGTTTTGGTTAAATAAACAACACGCTGTGGAAGAAAATGGTTTTGCATTTTGTTCCCATACTGTACCGAAAATGTACCGAACCGTGACCCCCCTGTACCGAGTATGTACCGAACCGTGATTTTTTCATACCATTACACCCCTACTTAAAACATCACAAAATACGTTGTGATTGTGTGTGTATGTTTCTGCTTGAGTGTGCTCAACCTGAAGTCGGAGGGAGAAAAGAGCTGTCCCACTGGCTCCTTCATTGTCGACCACTACTTTGTGAACAAAACCTAGGATAACTTGTCAGCTCATGCTCAACTGTTTTAATATCGTGAAATCAACATGACTACTTTCCATGCAGTGATTCTAATATGGATGAATACTTGTGGAGGTCATCAGGTGATGTGTAGCTCCCTTTAGTGTTGGCAAGTGAGTGAGAATGTTTTCCTTTCTCCACGCTAAAATCCTCAATCTGGATAATCTGGAAATACTCAGTCGTCTTCTCCCAGGTCCCAGATACTTTTCAGTGTGTTGCTTGGACTGAGCCACGTGACGGCGCAGAGATAGCTTATGTCACGATGTTCAGGCTCCTTTTCTTCCAAACATGCAACAAACTGTCTGTCATTTCATGCTCTTGTTCTGATGAAGTTAACTACTCGCACAACACTGCCTGGTGTATAATACAAAGCAAAAATGTCCAAATTTTTCACTTTGTCTTGCACTCTCTCCAAAAGTTTTACCCTATCACATTTGGACACCTACCATTGTGTTCCATTTCAGTCCAACCATCTTATACCGCACATTTACCTCTAGAAATGGCTGCCCGCTCCTACATGATTTGAAAAATCTTCATTTACCCCACAGAAGAAGATAAATAGCTGGGCATAAACATCACATACATTGAGGCTTACATCCTGAACATGACTTGTTACAATGCGTTGGGACAGTGGCTCATTCACAAATGCTCCCAACAGAGTCCAATAACTCCTCGATAAACTCTGCATTAGAAAACACCTTTCGGTTTCTGATGACTTTGTGGGAAATGACATTACTTGTCCTGACGGCAGCATCTTTGGGTGTGCAGCATGTTGTACAAAGTCTTGGATGGGTTTGCTGTTTTGTTAGCAATACATCAGACTTGCATGCTCATCATCCGGCAGATATCTGTATTTATCCTCATGTTTGGTCACGTAGTGGTAATTCCAGTTGTTATCTTTCAACACAGCGACCTGTGTACCATAAATCAAGCACACGACTTTATCTCTGCTCCCAAAAAGACGTATCTGGCAATCCATAACTTGTTGAAAACAGGACAATCTTTATCAGCTTTTCTTTTCGTAATGGTAGCTGACATTTTAAGGGTGATCCATACAGATGTAATTCCACCATGACACTTTTCACCTTTCTTCAACTTCTGTACAGACGTGGTCTGCCATGAATTGTGCAGTGCTACGCTAAAAATAGGCCATTGGTAACACCAGAGGTCAAAGCTGTCCTCACAGGATATAGGCAGCCTTCTGGAGTGGAGACGGGGGCAATGAAAGCAGCACAGCTGGAGGTGAAATTGTGTGTTATGCAAGCAAAGGATGAAGGATCAACGGATCAGTATAGTACCTACACTGTACCTACCTAACTATCTAACTGCCTACCTACCTACCTACCTACCTACCTACCCACCCACCTATCTACCTACCGACAGGAAAAAGATGTCATGCAAGCTATCGAAGAACAACATGAAGGAAGTGTAGGTACCTGTAGTTATTATCATCCCTCTCAGCCCCCTTATTGCAAACCCCAACTTCTTTTTTCTTTTCCTGCCTACCAAGGCAGCACAAGAAAGGTTGGCAGTTCACTCTCAAAACACCTGCCTCTGATAGCTTCTGGGTGATGGTCCATCTTGACAGATAAGAGGGGCATGAGGATACAAAATAAATGATATACTATATCTCAAGCTTCTTATGCAAATGAGTTGGATTGGTGACAGATCATATTATATTGGTTTTAAAAATTCCATCAAGATAAATTGATTTATCAAGTAATAAGTACGGGATAATGTACGCGTCGGAGGTCATTGTTGCTTGATAATCACCTTGAGGTGTCCCCACCACCCGACGCGAAGGAGGCAGCCTGAGTCTTGCTGTGCTGGATCGCCGTGCAGATGGCATCCACAAAAGATCTTAAAACTTCATCATGGCACCAGCGGTATCGCCCCTGTCCTAGCGCCTTCGGACAGCAGCTCAGGATATGCTCCAGGGTGCCCCTTCTCTTGCACAGCTAAGATTCAGAGGTATCGACCAGGCCCCAGGTGTGCAGGTTGGCCAGGCTCGGAAGGACATCATCAACTGACTGGATGAGAAAGTGATTTTGCGGCATTCTGCATGCTCCCACCGAGTCCATGCCACCTGCTTGGACATGCCAATCGTCCTGCTGCATCTGTCTTCCTCCTCCTCCGCTCTAATCTCATCCGGAGCCAGCTGACGCTTCTCCTTTCTTCGAGATTAGTAGTAACATGGCTTTGAAAAGCAACCAAGACCTGTCCACCTCATTGCAATGGAGTCCACCAGCATCTCGTGCCTAGGTCGCAATTCGGCTCTAGTGATGGCCTCCTGAGCCTGCCAATTTCTTACGGTTTTCATGAGGATCTCTGCGGATGAGACAAAGATCTTTCCCAGGGTCTTGACGGGTTTTTCGGTCACGGACAGAATCCTGGTCCCTCTTAGGGCAAAGCGGAACTGATTGGTCACTTCGCCTTCCTTCAGGACCAGAGACCTAGACGTAGCT
The DNA here is from genome assembly GCA_900312935.1 of Carapus acus. Lineage (NCBI taxonomy): Eukaryota > Metazoa > Chordata > Actinopteri > Ophidiiformes > Carapidae > Carapus > Carapus acus. The sequence continues at coordinate 3,121 of OMPJ01028390.1, forward strand.
GGCTTGAAGCTCATCCTTGCCCACTGAATGAGCCGTTCCAGTCCCTGCAGGAGCCACATGCAACCTGGCACCGATGTTGTCATGACTGTCAAGTCATCCATAAAGGCTCTTATGGGGGGCTGCCGTGTTCCAGATCTTGATATGGCCCCTCTGCATTCAACCTCAGCAGACCTGACTATCATGTTTGTACATCACCAAAGGTCCCTGGAACATTCCACCCTTTGGATCACATCATCTCTGAATGTCCTAGACTGGTCGTTAGAGGATTCTGTTGACATCTCTTGTAGGGATGTCAGATATTGGCTTTTTTGCCGATATCCAATATGCCGATATTGTCCAACTCTCAATTCACCGATACCGACATCGGCCGAAACCGATATGTGCGCCGGTAAACGCTTCAGGAGCGCATAGGCACTATTTTGGTGTGATGCAAGCATTACTTTATTTTTATCGGTTTTTATTTTATCGGTTTTAAAGCCAAAAAATCCGATACCGATATTACATCTTTATGTCAATATCGGGTCGATAATATTGGTGGGCCGATATTATCGGACATCTCTAATCACTTGTAAGGTAAACACCCTTTGACACCCCTATATAAATATCACCTCCCAACACCTCCTTGCGCTTACTGTTTCATATTCCAGTCCAGGAGGTGGCAGTAATGCACCTTCAAGTTGGTTTGCCAACTACCAATAAACTCCATTAAACAAAATCTCCTTATGCTGTACTTCTGGCTTTTGTGGTTCTTCCTACATGCAAGATCGTTATGGCCATTCAAGTCTTAACTCAGAGCAGTCCGTGATCGCTGGAGTGAGGTTACTCTGCAGCTCGCTGTCAGGAATTTTGTTGACATGGTAGTCCTCATTTTGTGGTTGTTCCCTTGCATGTAAGATAGTTATGGCCATCAGTCTTAACTCAGGAGCTGTCAGTGTTCACTAAGTGACAAGAATTTTGTCCATGTGTGTATAGCCAAAACCAAATATACAGGTTAGACTGGAACAGGATGGGCACTTCATTTATTACTGCGCTTCCTCTTTCAAGTGACATGTTATTCTACACACCACCAATCTATGCTGCCTTGCTACACTCTCCCCAAACTCATAATCTCTTACCTCTTTCAGGTATAAAATATACCTGTGTGTACCTTCACTCCATTCCACTCTTATAAATCATCTTTTGCTCTTCTGTCTTCTGAAAACATTTGTTGACTTGTGCCATTTGAAACCCTCTGCTAAATCCAATGACCAATCTCATACCTCTAGAAACACTCTACAACTAAATCTGACTTAATCCAGAGATCCCCTCTTCAGACCTTTGCATCAAGCCTGTGGGGCATAGGAGTTGACGCTAATGAACTGATCACTCATCTCATTTCAAAGACAACATTTTGAAGACACTCCTATCTCCTTATCCTAAGATGCAATATACTGTTTTAATGAAAATAATGACTTCATTTAATGATTAAAACAGTAAATAACAGTCAGGGTGTCCCGATACAACTTTTCCCATTTTCGATACATACCAAAACTGCAGCCCTGAGTATCGGCGGTTTAAGTATACTGACACGAATTACATGTTCCTTTACTTTATTTGAAATGAGGAATGTTAGAAAAGGTTTGATCAAGTGATAAAACTCGAACTTAGAGTAATAGTCGACAACTTTTTTTATGCATCTGGGGCATAGTTTTGTCTACAATGTACAATGTAGTGGCGGCTGGAAATACTGTAGCAAGGATCGAGGTGCTCAACTAAGCGTTTAAACCCAACTGTCCACACCATAGACGGGGGCTGGTCATCTAGCACAATACACTTGACTTTGTTTATTAGAGCAAATGCCTGCTAATGCTTTTGTTTATTAGAGCTAATGCTGTCCTGCAGGAATTTGTCCATCCATCCATCCATTCATCCATCCATCTTCTGCCGCTTATCCGGGGCCGGCTTGCGGAGTCAGCAGTCTCAGAAGGCAAGCCCAGACTTCCCTCTCCCCAAACACCTCCCCCAGCTCCCCTGGGAAGATCCCAAGGCGTTCCAAGGCCAGTTCCTCGGGGCCTCTTCCCAGTGGGACATGCCCAGAACATCTCCCTGGGAAGGCGTCCAGGGGGCATCCGGAATGGATGCTCGAACCCCCTCAGCTGGCTCCTCTCAATGTGGAGGAGGAGCGGCTCTACTTTGAGCTCCTCCCGGCTGACAGGACTCCTCACCCTATCTCGTAGAGTGCGTCCCACCTACCTGTGGAGGAAGCTCATTTCAGCTGCTTGTACCCGAGATCTTGTCCTTTCGGTCATGAACCAAAGTTCATGACCATGTGAGGATAGGGTAAATAGAGAGCTTTGCCTTCCAGCTCAGCTTCTTCTTCACCACGATGGACTGGTACATCGACCGCTAACTGGGAATTTGTCACACTTTGAAAATGGTTCGGATGAGTTGTCTGGATGAGCCAGCAGTTTGTTTCCTCGCCTCCATGGTCTTGTCATGCTGTCCTCTTACTGTTCTTTAGTGATGCTGCTTCAAAAACGCAACAAGGTTGGTTGTATTAAACTTCCCCTGATCAGTGCCACCACGGGAAACTTGTGAATGTGGGTTTTGGACTCACCGGCAATGTTGTTTTCACCATCTCAGACTATGTTGTTTTCACAGTATGTCACCGGCGTCAGAGTTGTAAGCCGGTAAAATTACTGAAAAGAAGTAAATTATACATAAATGACAATAAGAAGATAAGTTAGCTAAAAATCATTATGGAGCAACTACTGTAACATGTATTAAAAAAAAGACATCTAAATGTCAGTGACAACATTGAAATGATGATAGATACCTATTTGACAGGTACTACTTGTGCGGAGGTGTGCGGAGGTGTGCGTCAGGCGTTGGTCGCGTCTTTGGACGTATGCTTGGTATGAGTTAAAAGTGAGCTCCAACTTCTGTCAAAATTCGATTGCGTTGCGTCGTGGGAACAGAACTGCAATGAAAGTCGGGGATCCCCTGTACAGCTCCACAGGCAACATCACTCTGTCTTCTCGCCACTTTGTTATCACACATTTTGATGCGATTTTGTGTGCTTCGACTAATTTGGTCATTTGTTTCCTTGTGCAGTCCAACATTCTGATCAGTTTCTACGTAGAATTTGAACTCCGTGTAATTGCATAGGTCTCACTACAAATCTTGTGGGTGTAAAGATCTGAGAAAATAAGGGGCAGCATGCATTAAAAATCACGACGACCAATGACAATACAAATATCAATTCAGAATGTCGTGGAGGAACCGGTTAATCAGATACCAGCTGACAACCACCGCTGTCCAAAACTAAGAAATAATCAGAGGATGCATACTTCTTAACAACTACTGAAAAAGAACAGATGTGATGATTTCTATAATTACTGTTAATTCTGGACTATTGAGCGCAACGGTAAGGCTCACCTGAATGTCATGTCGTAACATCACATATTTGCACAGAAATACGACACACTGAAGATTTTGTTAAATGTAGTTTTAATTTAAGATGTGGTGTTTTTTTTTTTTTCCAAACGTGCCTGAAAATTGGCAGAACGGGATCAACACAACACCAACATGCCTGGTTAGAAAATCTGCTTTTATGTCCTCTGAAAGCCTTTGTCATGTTGTTACATTGACTTAACTCTTCCTGCTGCCACCTACACAGATCACCAATATTTCATTGATGCAAAGCTTAAGTGCAATCGCTCCATTTCCCTCTCTGATGGCTAGATCGATTGCCTTTACCTAAAAAGCTGCACCATATACATTAATTCATTTGTCTTCCATGACCAGGGTGTGTGTATGATATGCAAAATGACAGTGCCAGATCCAGATCCAAACTACTGGTAGGGTCTTCTTTGGCACTTTAACTTTCCCCAAATGTGTGTCTGACTTAAAAACTACCCAGTACATTGTACCCCGGTGGCCGTAATTGGGTGAAAATCTATAAATAAACTGCACCGGTGTATAAGTGGCAGCGCGAGAAAAAGTTGTGAATTTAGTCTACATTTTACGGTAGTCTATTCAAAATTGCCAAACTAACAATCCTTGTGTTCATGATATATATTACAGATGTACAAATATAGGTTTTCTATCTGAAGGATTCTGTTTTTCATTAATTAATGAAAACATATACTACAGTGTTACTACAGTTAGCAATCCACTCAAAAATCCTCAGTCACTGCGGCCTTATGAAATTATGGTTTAAAAAAATGTGCTGCATGGCTTAACAAAAACACAATTTGTAATAAAAACATGTCTTATTCAAATCACATCAAAATGCCCAACAGGCCTTCAACAAAAAATGCAGGAGAGATGTACTGATGAACGGAAATGTAAGTTCCAGTAAATCCATTTGCAACAACATTTTAACATGCATGTTTTGAGAGAGAGGGCTTGCACACATGTTCACCTACGATGTGCGCTTGTTAGCAGCCATTAAATGAGGTCCAAAGGTAGCGACAGGATTTGCTAAATGATGACTTGTTTCTCTCCTTTGCAATAAGAAATAATAATATTGGTTCATACAAGTACAGATATGAAGATCAAATTATGGATGTTTCAAATAATGATGACATATGGATGGTGAATTAGTTTTGCAAATTAACTGGTGTATTTATTTTCACTGGCAAGACCAAAACTTCAACATTTTCAAGGTAATTTTCCTCAATGAGCTACACACAGGTAATGTTAACTTTCAGTTGAAGATTTGTGTAAGAAACTGTCAATGATTTTGGATGAATGATCCAGGAGTTTCAATTAGGAAGATACTGTATCTTGCCTTTGCAAGACCAGAGATCATTATCGTTTACAGCTGGTAAAACAACAACAGAGCCTCAATTTTTCAACCTCTTGTAGCAGTGGTCTTAATGTGGGTCATACGATTACGTAAACAATATTACTTAACACACTTGTAGCAACATAGGTAAAAATATGCTTTGTGTCCTCACAACAGACATTTCTAGTGTGAACTCTGCTCGAGCACACAACGTAGTTAATCGTGAATGATTATTATTTTTGACATTCAGTTTGGGTTTCCAGGACAAATTTTGTACCCTTTTACATTGCAGTAATGACGGCCGAGATGAATTTTTCTCGCGTGTAGCTTAAGTTGCTTAAGAGGTTCTGAGATGGATTTTTCACGAGTATAGTTAGAGTTGCTTGAGATATTGTATGATGATTGAGTTGAGGCTTATTCAGTTTGCAAATGAGAGAGTATATGTCTGAATTTGATATTGAGTATTTACTAAATTGAGTAACTTCTGACAAGCACAATATGCATTTTTAACAATGGCATTACTTGATATGTTGTGGAAATAGTACAAGTAATAGATCACAAATAAAAAATCCATCCATAACATAATAAATTTTCATAGTAATCAATAGTTAATAATTTGAAGTCTGTAGTAATTCTACATGTTTTTTTGTACACAAAAGACACACATCCAGTCTTCTCTTTGTCTGCATGGCTGGTACTTTGTTCTAAAATTGGTGCTGTGATGCAGTATGTTGCACCCTTCGACAGCTTGAAAGTGAGGCCTCAAGAAAATTAATTTACAAACAAAAAAAACAATAACACTCTGATGCCCAAATTATTCCTCTGGCTCCTGAGTGCTGGCGAATGGCAGGGCAACAGCATGTTCTTGAGCCAGAGCAGCGAGCTCCTTCAGGAACTCAGAGAATATGACGGCACAGTATACAGCGTTCTTAACCTGCAGAGCTTCAGCTCGACTCTGCAGGCTAGTTGCTCCTCCATTCACACCCCTTAATAGAGCACTGTGCAAAGACTGACCACCATCACGAACATGTGCAAGGGCCAGTTGAGCTGCTTGGCGTGCTCTGGTTGGGCTGTTAGTATGACGAAGTATCAGGTCACCAAGTGATGGTTTGCGACTTCTCACTGTAGAGGGACAAGAAGCAAAATGTGAAAAACCATTATGAATTAAGACTATTGCATCCTCTGTCCCCAATTTGTCCAAACAGCAGTGTCCACAGCCTCATAAAATGCACTGAAATCTTGACCACTACAGATTTAATCTAAAATGGGACTGATCCGGTGGAATGCGTGGTCAAGGGCGTTTCTGTTTTCAGTGGCAAAGAGGAAATTTGCCACTGATTTCCACTCTTCCAATTTCAGTAGATCATCAGTTGTACGCTTGAACACAAGTTCGTAACTTAAAACTAGAATCACATTAAACAGTGCCACACAATTGCATTGTGTATTTGCATGTTCATAGTCAATAGTCTAGAAATTCCAAGATTTCCCGATACTCTGCAAGTCATGATTTAGAATAGAATGCTTTTATTTAGAATAGAATGCTTTTATTTGTAAAGAGGACTCCTTAAACTCAGACCTCAGTCTCAGGGAATCAAATTATTATTACGAATCACAGCCTAGTCACCCTGTGTCCACCCTGGGATTTTCGGCCACATGGACATTTCAATGAGAGATTGGAGACATATGCGGCATCTCTCAGCTGCAGCGACCCTGCGCAGAATCATGCCAGCTGTGTTGGAGGCAATAATTTCTCCAGCTCCGATTTTCATCAAGTTACCATGCAGACATCAACAACAAGCCGAAATCAAACAGGGATTTCCTGCCGTCGCCGGCTTCCCAAGCGTAATTGGAGCCTTGGATTGCACCCTTTTTCCTTCTTTTGCATGAAAAGGACGGGATTTCCGTTTACAAAAAGTCCATTTGCATAATGAGCACCGTGATTATGGAATCAAATTCTTGTTAAGGTGGCTGACTGTGTTAAGGACGCTGATTTGGACGCATCTTTTCAGTGAAGGCTGAAGACATAGTTACATATCCCTCTGATGCATGCACTACGAAAGCTTTGGTCAAGATTTTTTTCTGAACTGTTTTTGTTGCTCTCAGGACATGAAAAAACATGTTACATTTTTTTTCCAAAAGTAGGATTTTTTTCATCAAGTTACTAATTTGTCCCATGCAGTGCACTGCATGCACCAGAGCACTCAAAATAACACATTGTGAGCTTATTGCAAAAATAAATTAACTTGTAACATACATACATTATAAATGTAATACTGATAGATTGACTTAAAACCAAAACAGTCACAAGAAGCAGTGAGGCATTATATGACTTGGGTTAAAAAAATGTACTTGTGCATGATGTATGATGTCCACTTTATTGTACACAAGGTTAATCATACTGTGACATATTGGACATCAAAATTTTATATTCCAAACAGAAAATAGCCTTCCCTAGACTGTTCAGTAGATCTGCTGGTGTGGAATGGGTAGCCTTGAATAACATGGAGAAAAAGTTTTATCATTTCCACTGATGTTTTGTTTAGTTAGAGGTCCATTAGGATTTGTGAGTGTGGTAATAGAAAGAAGAATGTCTGTCGGCAGGATGTTGTATGCACCACATGCCAATCATATTCCTAGTGTCTCTCTTTCCTCTCTTTCCCTCACACTTTCTACTACCCAAAAGTTTTTTCACTGTATTACTACCAGCAGCTCCCATTGCACAGCCCACGTTCATGGGGATGGAATCTTCCTGAATTTTTACTTTTTCCCTCAGAATTGTGAGGTCACACAGTCAGAGAACTTAAGTGCCCAAGGGGCTGAGGGTGTTTTTGGTGATTTTCCTCATCTTCGCAGGGAATTTAGCCTCTGGATAAGGAGCTGTCTGGCCTACTGTGTTTCCTTTGTAACACTGAATGTGATTCTACAAATAAATGTGGATGACTGGTTGACAAAGCATATTGCTGCGGTGCAAAGCAACTCCAATGAATTGAAAGACCTTATTAACAACCAAGTTTCTGAGAAAGAGGTGAGCAAGACATTTGAAGCACGCGTAAAATGTCTGGTTGGCAGAAGCTATAGGATGAAATTGCAGGCATGTCCATGTCCGCAGATTACGCTCACAGTTTTGGTCATCAATTTAGTCAAAAACAACATGCTAGGATAAATGTGGCAGAATATAGCTTTCCCTCTTTTTACCCTTACCTAAGGAGTCGGATCGCCTTAACGTGGGAACAGTCATTGGCGAATCAGCCCGGTCAAGTTTGCCTCTTGCTACCAAGAATTGTCGAGCTTTCTTCAGCATAGAAGGAAAGTCGTCATGGGAAGCTGCAAAGGCTTCAATGCGGTTTTTGACTGTGCCTAAAACCTTAGATGAAGAGACACAGCATTATGATTTGCAAAGAAATTATCTGTCTTACTTTTTTCAAATTTTGTCAGAGCACATACCTGGATCAGTGACTTGACACTTGGTTGGAAGACCATGTTAGTATTAAGCAGGAAGGAACGGAGGAGTGGTTGAGGGTAGCATGCCAGTTGGGCCAACAGGCCTGTAAGTTGGATATTGACGTAGAGAGAGTTCTGAAGCATGTTCTCCAGCTTGGCGAACAGGACCACAACGAATGGACCTACAGGAAGATCAATTCAAAACAATGGCTGAGGTTTCATATTTGCTGTCAGCATCTAAAAGATTTCAGAACGTTGTAACTACGGGGCTGGTTGCTGGATTATATTATGCATGTACGACTGGTGAGCGGGGCGCCAGTAGGGGGGCGTGTGCTGGACTTTCCACCGTATTCTGTGAGTCGCTGATGGGTGGGTAGGGGGTGGGGCGTCTGCAGCAAATTCTTGCTGTGGAGGGAGGATTATAATTATGCATATATGACTGTGGGGGGGCCAGCAGATACTTCAGGGTAGCCATAGCCCTTCATCAGTGGCGCTGCTGGATACAAGGGATGAAGAATTGAATGGTTTTAGTGCTTTGGAATGAGATTGCGGATCTGCTAAACTTGATGACCTGTTTTTGATGCTTTGATTATCTATGTTAGACGCAGTCCCAACTGCTGCAACTGTCTGCTCAAAGAAGTCCTTCCTTTTACAGGAACATCTGCTCTCACTATGATTAATATGCCTCTGTTGGCTGGCTACGTACCACAGTCTTTCATGGTTGCTGTAATCAAACCTCTTCTTAAAAAATCCTCCCTTGATTCAGGGGTTTAAGCCAACTACAGACTTATTTCTAACCTGTTGCCAAATAGTTATGCAACTCCCTGCGGAGCGATAGTGTATTTGAGGAATTCTGGTCAGGTTTCAGAATGCATCACAACATCAAAATGGCACAGGTGAAGGTCACAAATGATCACTGAGGTGCTTTGGATAAAGGTCTTGCTTCTGAGCTTGTTCCCCTAGATCTCAGTGCAGCATTTGACACCATCGACCATCAGAATCCTCCATGTAGGCCAGATGATCTGATCGGCATCAAAGGAACTGCTGGCTTAACCATCATCCCGCTAGCGTGGCGCAGGTGGCAGAGACATAGGAAGCAGAGGCAGGGCAAGAGGGGGGGGGCTAGCAGCTAAGCTAAAAGCTCACCTCCAAAAACTGGTCATTACCAGCCTCTTTCTCTCCAACACTCGGTGATTAGGCAACAAAACAGACAACCTACGACTGTGGATTGCTTCTCCCAAACTGGAGTACCGTGTGCTGATTGTCACTGAGTCCTGGCTCGATCAAAATATCCCCGACGCGGCTACCGAGCTAGCAGGCCATGCTGTCTTCAGTGCCGATCGAACGATAGAGTCCAGTAAGCCCAAAGGAGGAGGACTCTTGTGTTTGCATTGACAACAGATGGTGCACCAACATGTCTGTAAAAATCACTCACTGCTCCCCAGACAAAGAACTCGTGATGCTGCAGTGCAGACTCTTTTTTTCTGTGCAGGGAGTCCACATCAGTGGCCATAATTGCTGTCTGCGTGCCCCCTCAGGCTAATGCTAAAGTAGCCATGGAGACACTACACCAGTACATTAACCAGCATTTACCTGTATAGGCAGACAGTATTGTCATGGTAGCAGGAGGTTTCAACCATGCCAATTTGAAATCTGTCCTTCCTCAGAATCACAAGTATGTGAATATTCTCACCAGGGAAAAGAACACCTTAGATCAGGTCATCTGCAATGTACCAAATGCCTATAAAGCCAGCCCTCTTCCTCACTTGGGTCTCTTCGACCACCTGGTCCCTCTCTCGCATCGCTGCATACAAACCATTTGTCTGTAGCCAAAAGCCGAACACAAAGATAATAATAATAATAATAACAATAACAATAATAATAATAACGCCAATAATAATAATAATAACAACGCCAATAATAATAATAATAACAATAATAATAATAATAATAATGTACCCTTTATTAATCCCTGGAGGGATTTTCGTTGTTTTCACTCTTTATCTCACACGAAAGTATGCACACCATGGAGGTTCCTAGAGAGTGATGGGGCTGCCTCTTTCTGAGGCGCCCCTGAGCTGGGTTTAGGGCAGAGGTACAGGGCACCTCTGCAGGTAGGCGTATCGGCATTAGGGGTCTTGCCTAAGGACCCTTACTGAATGTTTGAACCCCTGTCTCCCGTGTCACAGTCACCGGTCTTAAGCTCTGTACTATCCAAAGTTTGGACTGAGGAAGCCACCTCAGAACGACAGTTGAGTCAATCTAATTTGTATAAAGTCGTCTCTCACTTTAACGCGGTTCACCTTTCGCAGCCTCACTGTTTCGCAGAGTTTTTAGGTGCAATTTTGCTTGTTTTTTTTCTGTTTGTTTTTAACAGTATATTGTATGAACGCTCATTGTGTTCAGCATCGGAATTAGCAAAGGGAGTGCAGAATGCATTCAGCCAGCCAGATTTACATGATTGTTCTGTTGCTAGCAGTGTGAGTCTGATGTGCTGTACTGCAGTGTTTTTCAACTGGTGTGCGAGATGTCGTCAGGTGTGCTGCGGACAAAGTAGTCACGTGCCCACCAACCCCACGTGACAACTCACGGCAGAGCACGACAATATAATTGCGCACACCCCACCGGCGAGAACTCACAGGGTGTGCCGTGGAATTCTTTACGATGTCAAAATGTGCTGCGGCTGAAAAAAAGTTAGGAAACACTGTTGTACTGTATGTTTGCAAGTTTTCGTAGTCTGCTTTAGCTATGGATCACTGACAGCAGGATAAAGAACATTTTTTAATCTACGAATGTTTGAACTTTGAGATTGTTTAGATAAGAGAGAAATGTGAGAAAATGTTGATGCCTGTCTGTATAAAAGTGTGTGATTAGGGGTAACACGGCCTTAAAAAATGTATCATAATTATAAAAAAATAAAGCTGATGACTTTGCGGATTTCATCTACTGCAGGGTATTTTTAGAACGTAACCCCTGCGATAAACGAGGGACCACTGTAGTGAAAAATCATAACAGCAGTTATCTCGAGGTGACAAAATGGAGCAGGTAGTGACAGGATATGTATACTGACAGAAAGCAAGAAAAGAGACCACATCTCCCCAGTGTTAGCTTCGCTGCACTGGCTGCCTATAAATCGAGAATAGAATTTAAAATCCTTCTCCTCACTTACAAGGCCCTCAATAATCAGGCACTATCATACCTTAAAACACGATTGTGCCTTATCATCCAACCAGAGCTCTGCGATCTGAAAAAGCATGGTTACTAGTGATTCCCAAAATCTGTATGAGTAGAGTAGGGGGCAGGGCCTTTAGCTATCAGGCTCTTGTCCTGTGGAGCTATCTTCCAGCTTCAGTCTTTGGGGCGGAAACCTTCATTATTTTTATGAACTCTCCTTTTCCACAAAGCTTAGAGCTAGACAAAACAATGCGGCCAGAATTATATAGCCCACTGAGCTTTCCTCTCCTCCTCTTCCTCATTCTCCTCTCCCTCTCCACCTCACTTGCATCCATCCCCTAACCTGCATCCCTGTTTCATTAATGCATGTTAGTAATTGGGCTTCTTTCCCAGATTTTTGTCTTTTGCTTTATCAACCCGCAGCTGGCAGCTAGAACACCACCAGCGATGATGGACCTCCAAACATCTGGGTCCTGTTCCTACTGCTATATGCCTCCCTATGCCAGTACTTCCAGTACTGGATTACCTTGCAATCATCACAGAGGCATTAGGACTTCCTGCCTGTCAAAAAGAATGTTCAGGGACTATCACCCAGGGAAGGGTTAGAAGAAATGGGTGCTGTGAGCAAGGAACAGAATTTCACTAAGGGTTCTCTCCATCGTAGGGAACTGTCCAAGTTTCAGCAGCCCTCTGAATTGCAGGTGATCCCATCCATTTATCACACAGCTCCTTCACCATGAGGGATGAGAACATGTAGTTTTCAGGGGCCTCAATTACGAACCGTGGGTGGGATAGGTACTATTTTCGATCATGCAAACAACCAAAAAGTACAAAAAAATCTGTCATTTGTAACATGCAGAAACCAGTCTTACACACACTTGTATGAAATTGGTATTGGTATAGTCAGAGTTGTGCTAAAATTTACAAACACGCACAAGTACGTGTTGGTAAAAGACATACGTTGCCTAGGGAAAGTACGTACGTACTATGTGCTCACATTTATGTGCACACGTATGATTCATAAATGTGGCCCCAGGGGTTAGCAGACTGAGAGACAGCTTTGTGCAGAGTGGTCAGGAAGTTCTACTCTCGCCCTGTCATCTTCCTCCCTCCCCCTCGTGCTAGCATAATATCTAGACTTTGAGCCCCATCCTTCTCCATAGACACACACACACATACAATGCAAGAACAAGTGGGGTTATTGATTGTATCTTAACATAATTAATTGCTATGCAAAATTACTAAATTGTAATGCAAAACATTTGATAACATACATTATCAATCCATTGTTAAATGACCAATCTGACCTGTGTATGGATGTGGGGCAGGCAGGTGAAGCGATCTGGCAGGACTTAAGAGACCCACACCATTATCTTTGACCTCTGTTTCCACAGTCGACATTTTTGGCTCGTAACTCAATGCCAGCAGAGGGATGGCCTGTTGCTCAGCAGATAAGGACACACCAGTGTCCTGCAGGCTAACTACATGGCTGCACTCCTTCACGTTCTCCTCCAGCTCCCTGAGTTCTTGTGTAAAGGCTTCAATGTTAATGTCTTGGCCATTTAGATCCCCATGGAAATGGTAATCGTCTGGTGTTTGTTCAAGAAGTTCCTCAATGAGACTTTCAACCGACTGTGACCCACGATTTGTAAGTTCTGTTTGTATGCTGTGTGGGACAGGGTTGTCACAGGCTTGGACCTTTGTCCCTCGAATGTGTTCAGTGAGGGAGCTTTGAGATAGGATCTGCTTGGGACACACCGATGTGTTGATGAAAGTGCTGTTTTCGTGGCTGTAAGACATCTGTGACAGTCCAGTGCAGTCTTGGGAGGGACAGTTGACCAGACAGCTGCTTCGACTAGCATTTCGATGACAGTTTTGTTGCAATCCTTGGTCTCTCTTCACTTTCTTTGCTTCCAGTCCTCTTTCATGACTATCCACGAGGCTGGCTTCCTCCCCCTTTCTTACATTAATTATGGCCTGAAATGTAATGTTAACAGAAGAGGTTGGCAGCAGAGGGGCCGGTGAGGATGTGGCAACATTGTTTAACAAAGAAGGTGTCAGAGATGAGGAGACAAGAGGAGGTATAACTTTCTGTGCAAGCCCTTCTCCCTGAAGACTTCGTTTTTTCGAGTGTGGTGTGAGGCTGATACAGTTGTTTTTCCTAAAAGTGAAATCCCACTCCCCACTGTCCCGTTCAAAGCCATTCCATTCACACTGCTTTGGCGCCAGCAGCGCCGCCTTCCTCAGTCCCGAAGAAGCATTATTGTTTCCTGTTTTTAGAAAAGAGGAGTGTTCGGGGAATATGCCTGGGGAAGGGTTGGAAGACATGGGTGCTGTGGGCAAGGGGGCACAATTTGGCATCTCTCCGTCGTAGGGAGCTGACCAGTTGCGGCATCCCCATGAGCTCAATTCAATGCACTTTCGGGCATCTTTGAGGTACTCCAGGTAACCAGAGTCCCACGCCAAGCACTCAACGCACATCTGTTGCTGGTGCATGGCACTGTCAGGAGAGGCAGCAAAGGAGGGGGGACATGTGTCAGAAGTAGATACAGGCTCAATGCTGGTGTGGGTAGAGGATCCTCCACTGCTCTGAGGCCGGATGAAAAAGGCTAGGCGGGATGGCGTGCTGGGTCTGGCTTGAACAGAGGACTCCAGGCTGTGACTATTGAGGGCTACAGAGACAAAACGAATAATACTTCACACACCACATTTACGATTACATTATTACACATTCCGTTTTAATGGATGTGCTTAACTGTTCAGTTGCACTCTCAATGCAGGGTGTCATCACCACCACAGAACATGCACATTTTTCTTAATGTATAATGCAGATATATCCAAAATTGTACAGTATCTTTTGGCGAGTATTTCACCTTTGCCCCTGAACACACTATCATCATCCTGCTCAGAGGGAGAAACCACAGTCACACGGCAACATTCAGGTATGAGGGAGAGGAACTTATTGGCTGACTTCCCATACACATCAGTCTCTGTGATGGCACGACGCTGACTCAGCATGACATGTGTACAAGGGAGCAGATACCTGCATGTACAAAAAAAAACACACACATTTAAATTTCCTGGATCAGTAACTATTAATTTGCTAGAGTCTTTGTCTGCTAAATCTTGTTTTGTTTTATGTGGTGTCTTGAAACACTAAATACGCCAAATAAATAAAAATAATTATTATCATTATCATAAATATAAGTGAATCTATATTAATGTCACTGGTCAAAAATTCAACTACAACCTAACTTTTCTGGTTGAAATTGTACAAATGTAAGAGGTGAATTGCCAAAGGTAAGTTGGTTGGATGGATGGATGGATAAAAAAGAAGGTAAGGTTAACAAAAAGTGTGTTCATCTGTTTCATCTGCCAAACACGGCTTCTTTCATAAGCCAACAGTTTATAATACATCTTGGTTTATAAATTGATTACACAATTTCTTTTTTTAACTTCAATCTTCTGTTTGTTTGTTCCATGCTTTAATTTCAGAGTATACCGAAATAATAAACTGCATAATTTTCAGTAAAATTCTGGAAAAATTGGATGCTCTAAAACTTTTGACCAGTAGTGCATGCATCTCATATACAGTATCTGTCAACACACACACACACATACAGTATATATATATATATATATATATATATATATATATATATATATATACACACAGTATATATATATATACACAGTAT
>OMPJ01028392.1:0-23602 GCA_900312935.1 Carapus acus
CCCGCCATTTCTCACGCATACATTAGCCTTTACATGATTGATCGAATGAATTCATTATTTTGTTGTTTTTAATCTCTCTCTCCCGCTCAGAAAAAAGAAAGGGAGGAAGAGGAAGACGCCTGTGGGCGGAGTCTGAATGGGAGTCGCCCTGTGGGACGTGGCTAATTACCGTGCATTAGCATATGCAAATGAGCGCCGTTATCTGGCGTGCCAAACGCCGCTGATGGTAAACACTGGATAATCACTTTAACCGCTGCGCAGCTTAAACGCTGCTAATTGCATTTTGTTCAAACACGCCGGCTTCATTTGATGGAAATGGAGGCAGGCGGGACCGGAGAACTTCAGCCAATCAGAGGCCAGCGGCCAGCAGGGGGCGGGAAGGGGAGGGAGAGAGTCAGGGTGGAGTGTCCTTGAGCAAGGCACTGAGCCTCTAACTGTGTGTGTGTGAGAGCTTGTGTGTGTGTGTGTGACCGTGGACATTCCCGTCTGCCGGCCTGATTAACGGCCTCGGCTGGCTCTTCTCGCTCGGCCACGTCGGGCCCAGTGCCCACTTCCTGCTCAAGGTGAAGGTCAGAGCGAGTGCTGAGGCGAGTGTGTGTGCGTGCGTGTGTGTGTGTGTGTGAGGGGGTTGGAGTGTGTGTTTGGCGGCGAACAGGCCGGATGCTCCTGACAGGGCCTAACCATCCGTGTCAGATATTTCCATGTCTCCACTCTTCACAGCTCTGCTCTGGGAATCACTGCATCCATCTTCTTCCCCTCCTTCATATGTGCTTTCCATCCCCGAAGCACACACACTCACACACACACTCACACACACACTCTCGCTCTCTCTGCTCCGGCAGGGGCTCTGGGGGCCGGGGGGTCGTTAGCAGGGAATGGATGCGAGATTGTGTGGTTTTTTTGGGGGGGACCTGAGAGCGATGCTTCCCTGGCTGCTGTGGTGGTGTGTGTGTGTGTGTGGGGGGGTTCTCTGGGGTTATTTGGTCCCCCCCCGCTGAAGGAGAGACGTGGTAATTGGCTCCCCTCGGAGACGGGCCGGTGCCGGAGCCAAATGTGGCCAATTTGCGGCGGTGGCTGGGCACAGCGGCGAACAGCGAGGACGATGGACGTGCACGTGAGGCCGCGTCCTCAGAGTGGATGAAGCTTTTCTGATTCTCTCCCCATGGCGCCGGGGCAGCAGGCAAGGTGTGTGTGTGTGTGTGTGTGGTGGGCGGGGCGAGGCTGGGCGCCGTGACCGGGAGGACACACAGGGTGACACGTCGCTCAGAAGCTCTGACCGCCAAGAGGGCCGCACTACACAGATACACACCGGGATGGATATAGATGGAGTGTACAGTGAGTCTGCTCAGTGTGTGTGTGTGTGTGCATTAGGATAATATATGGAGGTTGTATGTCCATGCACCATGGTGTGTGATGTCATGTGATGAGAACGTTCTGTAAAATATACAAACCATTTAATGGTCTGTGGTCTAGACCTCTCCCAACAGTTTTGATGAAGAAATGTGAGTGTTGTTGTGTGTGTGGGTGCTTGTGAGTGTGTGTGAGTGTGTGGGCGGGGTAATCCTATCTACACATGGGCGGCCTCCATTTTTCTCTCCCGGACTGTTTACTAGATTTAGGTTAGATTTAGATTCTAATATTTCTTCACTGTCACAGTCATGGGAATATTCCATTATCTTCAGACTAAAGCCTAAAAGAAGCAACACACACACCGTAAGGAAAGGGAGGATGAGAAATCAAATTCAGGAGGAAAAGCACTTTGTTAACAGAATGCTGTCACTTTTGTCCAGAAGCCAAAACGTCATCAGATTTGTGGGCGTTTGGTCTATGTTTATATCGGTGAACAGTGAGGGAAACAATCCTTTCATTTCCCCTCACACAATAGGGATCACCTCGCGCCGCGATCACACGCCGCGGAGCGCTGCGACAACGACCTACGTCACAACTGCGCGACCGCTCCCTCTCCTGTCCTGTGACGTGTGTAACCCGCGCGCACCTGCGTAGTGTCAGTGCCCGCACGTGGCACTTGCCAACATGGCGCCCAGATCCCCTCTGCGGAACGTAAACAAGCGTCGTTTTCTCCTCCATTTCTCCCCAAACATCAGAATTTGCCTCCGCTAACACGCCGTCGGTAAGTGGCCTCAACACCGGCCTTGTTCTCCGCTCATTTATATGGAGTTTTTAATCGTAACCAAGCGTTTTGTGTCCGCAGCAGGTAGACGCCCAGTGTGTGTGCGGCGAGAAAATGTGACGCCAACGCTGAAAGCAAACAGACAAAAGTCCAACTGAGACTTCGGACCAACGAGCCCCATCACCTGCCCTCAGCGTACAGGTGAGTCCAATGTAACTTTTTCAGTTGCCAGTGGGCCCGTTCCAGGTTTTGGGGGAGCAGAGCAGATCAACAGAATAACATAATGTCCCACACCACCTCCTATAATTCACAGGACATCGATGTACTTTGTGTTTACAGAAATATACCCATGAATAACAAACGATATGTGTTTGATTTGGATTTGATTTGATTTAATTTAATTTAATTTAATTTAATTTAATTTAATTTAATTCAATGTAATTTGTACAGTGCCAGATCATAACAGGAGTTATCTCAAGACGCTTTACAGGATGGAGCAGGTAGTGCCCCTCAGCATGTAAACAGTCAGGGGATATTGGATGGACACACAGACACCCAACTCAGCTCCCATTAGCGACAGTGGCGAGGAGAAACCTCCCCTCCAGGGAAGAAACCAGAGGGAAGCCAGGCTACAGGTGGGCAGTCAGCTGCCCTGACCGGTGGGGTTGTGAGAGAGAGGCAGACACAGGTGTAGGGATGCACAGGTGCAGGGACGCACAGCAGCAGCAGGAGCGGGACCCAGATGTTCGGAGGTCCGTCATCACTGGTGGTGTTCTACTTGCCTGCTACGGGGTAAGAAAGCACAAGATGCTGGAGAGAGACCATGTCAGGCAGCTTGTTGCCTGGCACATCAAGGTGCAGAGTTTAAAGATGATGTCGAGACCATACTTCTTTAGGACGCCTGGGGGTATCTTGGTGTACTTTTCGTCAGCAAACTGACTGAAGGGACCATCATTGATGTTGGTCGTAGAGGAAGACTGGTATTAACACTGGTATCTCTTCCTCCTCCCCTCCTTCTGACATTCTGCCCAGCAGCTGTTGGAAATGGTCGCACCATGTTGCCACCCTCTCCTCAGGGCTGTGTCCCTCCTTGGTCCTCTTCGGTCCTGTCATCTCGTTGATGAGCTTTCGTGTCTCTCCATACTGCCTCTCACCATGTGCAACCTGGACTGTCTGCACCCTCCATCAGTTCCTCCCCTTCGATGTTGTACAACAAATGGCCCATTTTCATCACTTCATCAGCTGAAAGCGACTCAAAACATAAATAGAATGACAACTCCCTTATTTGTTCTGAACAGGCAGGCTCTTGAAATTATGCTTTCAAGTTATTGAGGTTTTCCCTTTTTTTTTTGGTTCAAGTTTGTAGAATCTCACTCTGGGAAAACAACAATTCACCTAAGTCATCAGTAACATTTCCTCAGAACTAAAAGTTGTTCAGGGTGGTGCAGCTTGCCATTCGCGCTGTAAGCATGTGTTGTAGCTACGTGTGCCACAGGGGGACAAAGGAAAGGTCCTATTGCAGACTGGCTGTCCACGAAGGACTGTGAGGTTGTTTGAGTGGGTGAGAGGGACAAGAGGAGGTGGATGATGTGCTGTGGTGTTCCCTGAAGGGAGCAGAGGGATGTCTTGCCATTGGCTCTTATGACCAATATAGAAGTACCTGTGGCGTGTTTGTCTCCAGACCAAACCTAAGCGGCTGTTGCAAGTTCTGTTGTAATAAACTCGTAAATTCCTGGAATTAAAATCAGTTTTATTGTCATTAGGTGCAGAGACCCTCCTCGATGAAGATGAAGCTGCGTTTGGACATCTCATCCATTAGAAAGGTAAGTTTCCCTCCTTCTCCCTCCGAGTGCGTGGAACCATGTCGCTGCACTTGTTTCAAAGCCTTAATTCTGCACGTCATATCTAACATGTCAGGTCAGCCAAATTGGACTTGACAGAGTGGTGCCTTCACGGAATGCACACGGGATCCCAGGTATGCTGAAGCTTCTGCCATGTGCCTCTGTTGTGGCAAACTGTTGTGAACAAGACTTGGGATCCTCACTGAGCTGGTAGTCTGCTGCCAGCTCTGCGGGGGGATGTCTCCACCCCTCTGATTTGATATGGTTTCATAGATAATGTTAATGTTGTTGTTAATATGATATAGTGTATAGTATAGCTCAGTGGTGATACGATATAGTTGTTGAGGAGGGTGCTCTAACCCTAGGGTAAGGTGAGGACAGTAGGGTAGTATGGTTAGGTATTAACACATAGATATTAACATATAGAGATAATGGTTGTTAAATAATGGTCGTTAAATTAGGTTTGCACTATCCGTCTAAATTTTTTCTTTTCTAGTGTTCTAGGCACTTTATTTAACTAAAGTGTCTTAAATGTCATTAAAGAAAGTGTTTTCTTTTCATGTTTAGAACACAAGACGAAAAGACACTTCATACAGCAAGGCTCCGTCCACCTCCTGCGCCCGCGTGGCGTTCTGTAACCACGGGCAAGAGAAGTCGCTGGGCAGGGTGAGGATGCTGCTGGAGGCCTCCAGCTCCTCCACCATCACGCTCTTGATGCGCCAGCTGCAGGAGCTCAGGCCCACATGGTGCTGGAGAGACTCCACTGAAGGTATGAGGCCTTCACCCATCTCAGGAGGACACGTGCCACACACACACACACACTCTAACTTTGCCACTTTCAAGTGTTTTTACGAGGACATTTGCTGCATGTTCATGAATTTAAGATGTGAAGTCATCGCGTGCTGACACACTGCTGCTGAGACACACACACACTTCTGTCAACTCTGTTTCTTCATCTTTGAGTGATGTTGTGAAATGAGATTTTTTTTTGCAGTAAAAAGCTGGTGAACGAAGACGATTTCTCCTCATTCAAGTCTTAAATACCAGGCTTGTGTGTGTGTATGAGTGAGTGTAACAGATGTCACCATGGCAACATGAACACATCACATGCACATCAAAAATAAACATCAATAAAGAATACAATATTTTTTAAAAATTTGCTTACACAGAAACAATGGTGTCAAAGATTTGTTTTTATTGACTTCAAATTCATTCAGCTAAATACTCAGCTGGAACTCTGTACAAGTGCAGGCCGGATAGTGCAGTGGTTAAGACTACTGACTGTGGCGCAGAGGACAGGGGTTCAAACCCCACTGAGGACAAACATCCCCTTAACAACTACAATGCTATGTAATAGAGCATAAAAGGAGGGGCCTTAGCCGGGACCGGGGCTGTATTCACCCCCCCTCACACTTTAGTTTGTCATACGTCGGTGTTAATATAGTATAGTTATGTGTAGAAATATAAAAAATAGCTGTTAAGGATGGTGCTTTGTCCAAAGGTATTAACATATACTGTAGAGATAGAATATATTAGACAGCCACTGGGTATCACCACCTAAGACATGGAATCAAAGCAGTACTGGTTTGGTTGGGTGGACCGGGAGTGGAAATAATGGATCGAAATTTCACTTCAGCATAGCATACCTGTGATCCCGTGTCCATGAACGCACCACTCAGTCAAGTCCAATATGACTGACATGTCAGATTTGACATGCAGAATTTTGTGACATTGTGAGGTGAAGGTTGTCCTCCATGTCCACAACCTCTTGGTCCAGCAGGTGCACGAGAGCCCATTTCAATGGATACTTCACACGCTTCTTCACTTCTGGCCACAACCGCTCAACTCGAAGATTCTGTTATAAAGATATGAATAGACATATTGATGAAATTACCCATCATTTATTAAAAGAGAACTTAAGTTAAGCAACTAAAAGAAAAACATTAATACCCATTTTTAATTTGTCATGGTGTGATGTTAAAAGTTGGGCCCAAAAATGAGACTTAGAATATCAAAGCCCTGGTCCTGTTGTAACTGAGTTGCTTATCTCCTGCCAAGTATGAGTCATACATAGGAGTTTCACTCCACTTTTGCATTACTCTTGATGTAAAAATTACCTGATAATAACATGGACAGTTAAGACACAGGTAAACTATGATCCACCCAAACCTGGTCCCACATGCCGTGGTTCATGACTGCAGATCTGGAATAAAATAATGTTAACTTGATTGCACTGAATTGAGCTGATACAGTAAGACAATGTACTTAAAGGAGAATACGGATAGATAAATTATGAAAACAATAATAGTAATTGGAAATATATTCACCTGTATACATCCTCATAAATCACAAGGTTGTCTTTCACTGGCATGGTTAAACGTGCAACAATTTTGCTGCTGTAGCCATCAACCCCCAAAACGTAAGTGACACCAGACATCCCCAGCTTTTCATTTTGGTCGAAATTAAGTTTATGATCCTATATACGGCATGGTAAGGAGTTGGATTTAAATTCCGAGCTCCCTGTGGGAAAAGTTTAAAAAGTTTGCACATCATCCTCATTGAGTATTTTTATCAAAACGACATTTGTGTGTATATATACTGTATATATATAAATGTATATATATTTATTACACGGCTTGTGTGAAAGCTCGGTTCTGATTGGCCGATATTGGTAACAATCAATATCAATAATGGACTGCTGCGAAATTAGACACTCAGAGTTGAACCTGTTGCACTCATTTCAATGCGCGCTACCGAATTTAGTTCCAATCTGTTTGTTTACGTACCATTGCCCGAGTCACGCCTCTTCGCAGAACAAACATGAGCAATTTAAAATTATTTTCATCTTATCTAGGAAGTATGAAACTTTCGATGCGTGGTAAAGTATGATACCTGTGCTTCAAGCCGCGGCTACAAACACGTCGGTGGAAATGACAGAAGCGTTAATTTCGAAGTTCCCAAAGATGTCCCACACGCCTTGTCCAACTCTACCTCCAATGGAAATATTGAGTTAAATGTTAATACTGACTCTAAGTAGGCCAGCGAGTCCTTGTTTTCATCCATTCATTTGACTTACAGTCAGCAGAGTACCTGTAGCCGTTACAGACTATTTTCTTGCGCAGACGAAAGTTTGGCATTTTGCTATTGCAGAGAATTAAAAGCAGCCTGGGTATGAACTATTTCTGACAACTATCTTCTTCAGTTATGTTTTAAGCCGTGTAATAAGCGGGATAATGTCCTTCTCCCGTACATGTTTACATAAATGAACAATACAACTATTGCGGTTCCTTCAGTGCATTAGCTCAACTTTAATTTTGGGGCCATCCCATTGGTTGAACCTGTAAAATCGAGCACAGTATAGCACAGTTGTTTTGCCATTGATAATATCATTACAGCGATGACTGTTAAGGTTTGATCAACAATGACAAGACAGTTAACCTCACACACGTCGGATAAACCTATCAAAAGAGTCCCTGTTCTCAGCTAAATTTTCAGTCCTACGCGTGAGGCATCTACATGGTCATCAAAATCTATGAATTACCTGACGCCGAATTTTCATGGTATGGCTGATGGAGCTCTCTCAGGGCTCTTCCATCCCGACCCTCTCCCGCATGCAGGCCCCGTGCAGACAGATAGCCAGTCATGAACTCCCATTTACACCTGCTGCGCGAAGAGAAATAAAGTCCAAGTCGCACAGACCGCGTCTCGGTGAGACGCTCAGCCCGATTTGGGGAGCAGCCTGGGCACTGTCGTGACGTTTCTACGCTTGTTCTAAGACAAATTGGCGCAAAACCTGCCGGGCCGCAGAAGCGTCACTTACCGGCGCTGGTTTAGAGGCGCTAGAACACAAAGTTTGGACGTGGAAAGCTGAAAAAGAAGCTTCTGGCAGCGTTTTAGTCCGGCCAGGTGACGGCATGTCGGGCATCTAAGCGGCGCCGCAGCGCACCTGCGTCAATCAAATACAATGTAGACCGGATATGGAGAGGACGCTGGCCCCGCCTACTGACCTCACTTCCGTTTACATCGACGCCATTCAAAGGGTTTCTATGTCAGCGTCCGATCTCTGTGGTAAAGTATCTGTGGGTTCTTTGTGTCTGATAGGGCCTCATTACTCAAAGCTGCTCTTATATTCTACTCACATTTTCGTGGTAAGATATTTGGGTTTGAGATCAAAAACACACATTTGCTTCCAGTTGATAGTTCCATACTTTATTAAATTTGTTTCATTTTATGCATCTTTCTAGGCCAGCGGAGGTTTTTATTTGAATAAAGGATTGTTTGCACAGTGGAAAATGAAGAAAATTGACAAACACACTTTGGCAAAGTAGCACAAAAAAGCCTGAGGTGAGCACAGACAACGATGGTGGGACGGCACGTCTGCAGGCTGCCAGACATTTACATTTACTCATCATTTCACACACACACACACACACACACACACACACACACACACACACACACACACACACACGGCGTAAACAGGAGCAGTTTATTAGCAGGAAGGAGACCTGAGGTCAGCCCAGTGCAATGCGGACCTGGCTGTGTCTCTGACGTGGACTCCCCAATGAGGGCAATATCAGGGGACACGCTCATGTCCATACACGGGCCTAAGAGGGCTTTGATAAACTCATCAGGCACATTTCAGAGAACAAACCAACACGTTCCACACACACCAGCTGATTAATCTGACCTGAGTCTGCTCACAGCGCCTGTGGAGAGGAGAGGAGGAGGGACGGCGTCCCTCTGAGAGCAAAGACGAATCGTCCCCCCTCTGCTACCTGGGAGCAGGACGGAGCTGCCATGTGAGCGCTGGCACAATCACGGGCACAATAAAGAGGCTCGTAGGAATCTATACAAATAATTCATACGTGCTCGTAGTTCCCGCTCGGCCCGGTGCGCTACTGACGCCTCAGCGGTAATACGAGATAACGAGCGGCCCTCTGAGGGGAGCGGAGAGATGGAGACAGATGTTTAAAAAAAATTTAAAAAATGTAACTGGAATCTGCCATTAGACAAAAAAGGCTCGTGTTCTCATTTTGGGGGCTGAGGGGAGGAGGAGGGAGAGGATGGACGGAGAGAGAGAGAGAGATGAGGGTATAGGAGCCAGGAGATGAAGAGAACGTCCACTCTCTCCCCCAGCTAGCAATGCAAAGCCACTAGCATGCAAAGCCACCAGCTAACAATCCTTCCAGCTGCAAACTGTCGTGAACAAGACTTGTGATCCACTCAAGGCTTATAAAGGCACAGAAAAATGGTGTCAAATAGTTTTTATTGACTTCAAATTCATTGAGCTCAACACTCAGCTGGAACTCCGTAAAAATGTATGGAGTTTCTGCCATAGTTTTAGTTTCATATGTTGGTGTTAATGTGATACAGTGTATGTAGTGTATATTAATTTAAAATAGTTGTTAAGGAGGGTGCTCTAACCCTAAGTAGGGTGAGGACATGACATCATGGAGAGCTGAGTGACTGCCCCCTGCTGGTGGAGGTTCAGACATCTGCCATACAGATGAACGCGAGTTCAGTCGAACACCTAATGTTGTTAAACTTCCCTGTGGACAGAAGAAAGACGTCAAAGCCAAAGCAGCAGTTTGGAGCCTCTGTGGGCTGAGTCATGAAGGTTGAACTTTTGGAACAAACATTCCATACCATTTGCTCGCAACTCCACACAGTCCTCATCAACCAAAAAGCTGAAAGGTTCTCCTGAGTCCCAGTTTTGGAAGTCGTATGGAGAACCATCGGTGTATACGTAGGTGCCGTCCTGGAGGGGAGAGCATGGAGAGATGAGGTGATCTGGCTGAGGAGTTGGTATCTGTAGTGCGGCTGTGTTTTATCGTGTTTGGCTGTCAGCCTGACAAAGAAGGACAGACCCCTGAGGGACAGAGGGACCGGGAGTCAGTCTCCAGTCTGAGGACTTTGCTTTACCGTAGCTTTGTCATTGAGTCCGGTCCAGGTGGGCTCTGAGGTGACCGCTAAGATTGCGTCCACCTCTGCTTGGTTGTGATAGGAGGCCAGATGTCCTCCATACCTAACACATTCAGCCTGAGTAGAGACAAAGAAACCATGAGGAAGGAGTCTGGATGAATCCTGGACAGCAGGGAGGTGAGTTTGTTACCTCAGCGTCTGCCATGTTCCTAAATATCAGCTTCCTTCGGTAGCCCCGCTCTCCTCCCGGGAGGCCCGTCCACCCGACCCCGGGGCGTGCTTCACTGAGTACAACCACACTGAGGAGTGAGAGGAGATGAAGTGCGGACACCATCTGTTCGACAGAGAGAGGAGAGGAACGCACAGCGGTCAGGTTTCAGAATTTCTCACCACTCCCACCAGGGCACAATCAAACCCAACCTCAGAGGGAGCGTCGTCCACCTAAACTAGAATGCCAACATGGCAACAGGTGAGGGAGGAGTAGCAGCACTTGTGTTTTCTGTCAGATTTCTGCACTAGTTGCACAAACAGAGTTGACGTGTGCAGCAGGAGGACGTTGTGTCTCAATCAGCGTGAATACACAACTGCACACACTAACATCAGTTTTTGACAGTTTCTTTGGATTAACATTTTACTGCCTGAGTCGGTGAGCAGGGGAAGACTTTCTGTGACCCTTCGAGTTAGACAGCAAATACAACAAATACATCAGGGACAGAGGGAGATGGAGTGGGAGGACGTCAGAGACAGAGAGAGTTGGACGGAGTGGAAGGACATCAGAGACAGAGAGAGAGGGAGACGGAGTGGAAGGACGTCAGAGACAGAGAGAGAAGGTCTGTCTGACGTGCTCAGTCTGACCTTAGCAGCGATGCAGCGGTGAAGGTGTTGCAGCAGCAGGTCCTGGATTGGATGTGAGGTTGGGCGAAGAGTGTGAGCATTATAGTCCCTCAACTCCATCGCCCTGCTCAGCCCACGCCCGCCGCTTAGCCACGCCCGTAGGTGAGCCTCTGCCGGCACACACACACCGGGTGTGGCTCTGCTGGGGACGTGGCTGCTGGAATAATAAAAATTCGGTTTATTCTGGCTGTAACTTGTCATTAGAAGAATTTGGTTACAGTTGGAAATGTATTCTATTATGAACATTGAATCGTTTATCGTGAATATCTTTTGTAACCTCATCCATCACTACAGTTTTGATTAATATGGCAATCCAGGAAATGAAAAACTGAGCAGCTCAGAGAGATACAGAAAGGTAGAAGATAAGTGAACAATATACAGTACACAATAGGAAGCAAACTAAATAATACACAATATGCTATTACTGACAGTAGTCAATCTGATAGAAAACACACACACACACAGACATACAGCCCTGAGAATACAGTTATATTGACGTTTTGCATCATGTGTATTGCACTGGGGAGATGTAGTGTGTTACTGTGTTGCGTGCGCTGTTGTGTGTTGCATTGTGGAGTAGGAAGGATATTGTGCGTTGTGTAGGGGGAGATGTGTGTTGCAGTGTGGGAATGTTGTGTAAAGCAGTGTGTTCGGCAGTCTGCGTACAAAGATGTGTCATCCTGTGACGCTCAGCTCTGCCGTGACGTCCATCGCTTCCCCTCCTCAGACCCTCCTTCATCTCCTCCTCGCCCCCAATGAGGAGTTGTACAGTTTCATGGCCAACAGGACAAAAGACTTCCAAGTCTGGTCTTGGTCCTGCACTTGGGGAGTAGCAGCTGATTGCTGAACTCCCCAGAGCAGCAGCCTGGTGACTAACACACTCCTGACTAACACATCGTCCCCACACTACCTCATGAAGCCAACGTTGGTGTCACTGCTCGTTGTTTGAGCTCCAGGCTTATTTACTGTGACTTTGAGGATCATAACCGCTTGTGGATATGAAAATGAATAACTTTGAAGCCGTAGAAAGCCTTAGCAAATAGAAACCAGTGATCCGTTTCATGTCAATGTGTGCTCCCCCTCTGCCAGGTTTGTCAGGGTGAGATTGAACCGAGTCAGCCGTGGTCAACTCCACCAGTTAGTACAACTGGCTACCCACAGGCTGGTACGACTGGTAACAACAGCTGTGTTAACAGTAACTGTTGTACAGCAGTATGCTGTAGAGGTAATGGTAGTTGTAAAGGTAATAGTTGCAGTAGTAGTTTCAGGAGTGATTGTATTGGTTGCTGTTGTCGTAGTAACAGTGGTAGCAGCGGAAGTAGAGTCGCAGCAGTGGTAGAAGTTGAAGTTTTAGGGGGACATGTAGGTCATTGGCGGCACGTGGGGGCGTGTGCAGGATGAGGAGTTGCTCGATTGTATTTCAACTTCCGACTACAAGAGGGCCCTAAAGCGCCAGTCAGTTGTTGAACACGCCCTTATAGGCAAAAGACACTTCAAGCCACAGTGCATCAAGGCCATTATGGCGACAGTTAGAAGATGAGGATATGAGAATGAGAGAATTCAACGAGTGAATGCGGCAACTCTGAACAGGATAAACCTGAACTGACAAACTCACATTGGTACACAAACGATGCAGATGAGGCAAATGTAAAACAAGATACAATTCCAACAATACAGAAGTCACTGACAGTGTTTTAAGGAGCATCAGCTCCCCTCAACTATTGCCCCTGAAAAGTTGGGTTAGGGTGACATTGCAAACATGGCGTGTATATTTATCAAATAAAGAGTGAGATCACTAAACACTGCAGTGATTTTTCCGCAGGTCCCGTGCAACATACGGCTGGTAACGTTGAGCTGGGATGTCAAAGGTCAAGACCCCCTGATCTACATGCTCATTGCAATTGAAGCTTGAAACACGTTTGTCACCTCAGTGCAGTGCTGTGGTGCCTGCAGCCTGGTGACTAACACACTCCTGACCAACACACTTCTAAGACGGCGTTCGCACACTTTCGTGAACAGGCCAACGTCACTGTTTGTTGATTGAGCTCCAGGCTAATTCATTTTGAGTATGAATATGGTCATGGTTTGTGGTTGGTAAAATAGCTGGTAAAACATGCAGCACAGAGCTTCAGCAAACACTAACCAGTCTGATCTGTTTCACATCAATATGAGCTCCCCCTCTGCCAGGTTACACCGGCAGGGGGTCAAAGGTCACATGCTCACAGCCTAGATTGTGAGCCGCACCACTTGGATCGCTTTCAGGTAACTGTAAATGTTACCTGTTTGTGAATGGTTATTTTCTTTTGTATACATCCACATAAAGACTAAATAGGAAACAAGTCTGGAAGGGAAACCTGAAAATAACTTCAAAGCTTAATATAAATCAAGAGGTCCTGCCTGTTAAAAGATGTAACAATACTTAGACACTTTGCCGTTAACTAGGTCAATCAAAATACAACTTCATAAATGTAGGGGAATTACAACAGAAATAACTGAGGTTTGAGACTTGTTTTATGCATGTTTCTTCTATTGCTAGAGAGTATGATTTTTTAAAAAGTAAGTGAATCGCCGGCTTCTGACACAATGTAGAACGTTTCAATATTCTGCTGCTCTGCTCCCACACACCTGGCTGCAAACGTTCCATTACGCTCTCCTTTGTTCCGTTGGTCCAGGTTTCCCACATCGCCTCAAGTGTCCCTGGTCTGAACTCCCATTTGTATTTGGACTTTAGGCCGTTGCATCGGCTGATGGAGGCTGAGACACGCACGTCAGTCTCAGTCAGCCGCTCACCCTCCCGTTGCCAGCTTCCTCACAGCCGTTACCTTCTGCAGCCTTTACGGTCGCTTTACTTTGCGACTTGGTAGAATCGCCACATTTGCGTGTTTAAGCCGCGTTGGCGTCACACAGTCTCGCAGCACACACACTCGGCGTCCACCTGCTGCAGACACAAAACGCTTAGTTATGATTAAAACTGCCGCACAAGCGAGCGGAGAACAAGGCCAGCATCGAGGCCACTTTCCGGCGGGGTGTTTGTGGAGGCAAATCCTGATGTATGAGGATTGGAGGCTGGAGGATGGAGGCTGCCATGTTGGAAGGGAGCGCGTGCGGGCGTTAATGACGCTCAGGTGTGCGGGTGTTACGTCATCACCGGACAGGAGGCGGTCGCACAACTGTGACGTCAGTGTCTCCAGAGATTTTTTTTTCCCCTCGGTGCATTCAGTCTCACATGATTGTGTAACAATTACAACAACCACCAATAGCTGTACTGCATGAAAAGATGTCAGTCCAAACACACAAGCTGTGGGCTACAGTCTCCATATTGTCTTTTCACACATGTACACACACACACATACAGAAACATCTCCATTGACCCAAGTGTGTGAGCTAGAGCGCGTAAACATAAGATGTGACACATATTTATTGGAACATTGATAAATAATGATGGTTGGTGTTGTTTCAGTGTTGGGGGAGTATTTTCTGTACAGCATAACAAAAACAGTGCAAAACAAAACAAATGTCGGCGGTTTACAGGCTAACACGGCAACTGACACTTGGCAGATATGTATGCTATCCTGCTACTACCCACAGCCACCACCTGGGGGCGCTGCCAAATGACATGAAATTACAGAAGGGCATAATTTAGCCTCTAAGGTGGTCGAGCAGCCGGATGTTCTGAAGTCAGAGTGTTTCCTTCTCCGTCACTACAAAGGGAGTTACAGCCCATCGATAAACATGACTGCTGAGATTCTACACGGCTTCTTCAGCTTCCTACTTTTGGCTCAGAGTGTGTGTATCCTCTTCAGGAGGTGCGGAGGCGGTGAGGGGGGATGGAGGTGCGCTGAGGAAGCTGCGTGTGAGCATCTTTACCACAGATGCGTTTCCCTGATTTCAGCAATGACCTGACTTGCCCTCTGCAAAGCCTGAGGAGCAAAGAAACAGCTGGTAAAACACACAACACGACCACCGGCAGCAGCAGCAGCTGCACAAAAATGGCAGCTCTGTGTGTGAATGTGTGTGTGTGCATGTGACCTGCAGCATGTCTGCGGCCTCCTTGCGTCGCTGGGCCATGTCCTCCGACTCGGTCAGGAGGTCGTTGAGGAGGCCCGACTTGTAGAGCTGCCCGACCAGCTCGCTCTGCAGACTGTCCTTCACGTGGTTCACCAGGAAGTGCATCACGGCCTTGGGAACGCTGCAAGGACAGAGGGAGGGAGAGATGGAGGGGGGGAGAGAGGGATGGAAGGTGAGGGGTGAGCGAGGGAGCACAGAGCAGCTGCAGCACCAGGGGCTCCTGACTGGACATTTGCATTGCCGCCTGTGTCCACAAGAGGTCGCCAGAGATCGCGCATACCTGTCCTGGATGTTCTTGCGGACAATGAGGAAGTAGGACTTGATGAGCCGCTCAATGACCTCGCAGTCCCGCTGTTCCCGTGACGACAGCTTCCGGGCCACGGGGACGGGCTGTGGCACAGACAGGAGACGTTTTCAGCATATGACAAATAAATAACAACAGGAAATCACGCCCAACGTGGGGACGCAGCGTCTGTCCTACCACGTCCAGCAGGTTGACGGCCCCCTTGAGGGGACTTCCTGGGCCGGAGCCTGGTGCTTCCTCGCCCTTCTTCAGCATTCCCCGCCAGGCACCGGTGCCATCCGGCTGTTCCCCCGGCGGGCCAGCAGGGGGCACCGCAGAGGCCTGAGGACAAGAGAGGCGGAGTAATTGAAGGTGGAGGAATGGAGACCGGTGCTAAAACACGGATTCACGCATTCATGGAGGATGCTGGCACCAGAAACAGTAGGAACAGCGCCACCATCTGGCCGACTGACACACAGTTCCCAAGGACAACACTGGAGGACACACACACAGTGGGACACCCAGTGACTGGCAGACCAAGACAGAAAGTGCACAAGAGC
Organism: Carapus acus; assembly: GCA_900312935.1. Classification (NCBI taxonomy): domain Eukaryota; kingdom Metazoa; phylum Chordata; class Actinopteri; order Ophidiiformes; family Carapidae; genus Carapus; species Carapus acus. Next base: position 15,703 of record OMPJ01028392.1, read on the forward strand.
AACAGTCCCAAGACCCAAAGAGCATGCCAGCTTCATTCCAGCCACCACGACCACCACAGCGCCAACCCCTGGCCAGGCTGGCTAGCTACGCCTGTGCCCACCTTGGCACCATCCGCGTCTGCTCCTCCAGAGGTCGCGGGGTCACCAGAGAGCAGAGAGGGACCAATGGGACCTCTGGCCAGAGACTAGCAGGACAGGAGAGACACGCCGGGGATGGAGAGAGAGAGAGGATGGACGAGGAGAGAAGAGGAAAAAGGAGAGACTGAGACCAATGTGGAAGGATGGAGATCTGAGCCAGCCCAGGAATTGCTTCACACACACACGCACGCACGCACACACACACGTAGAGGAGCGAGAGGTCCTCAGTCGAGAGACTGGAGCAGCTCCAGCACCTTCATAGCATTACAAGACCCACCTTATCCCTGGGCACAGCCGCAGGCAGCTCCCTCATCCTGTTCCTCCTCTGCTCCTGCACACACACACACACACACACACACACATGCACACGCACACGCACACCACACATGCACACAAACACGCACAAACACACGCACACATGCCTTGGCTTTGATGGGCCGGCTTCCTCTACAATATCATGCAAATGTCATCATGGGTGTGTGTGTGTGTGTATGTGTGTGTGTGTTGGTGCCTGAACACACCTCGATGTTGTTGTTCATGACTCCACAGGCGTCGGCGAAGTCGGGATGCTTGGTGTTGATGTAGGCCAACTCGATGGCCACCAGGTTATGGACCTGCAGGGAGGAAAAACGACCAGCAGGGGGCCAAGTGAGAGCTGCTCCATCCAAAATAGGGGACTGATTTGAGTGTGCGCGTGTGTGTGCGTGTGTATATGTGTATGTGTGTGTGTGTGTGTGTGTGTGCACACCATCTCATTGGTGATGGGCAGCCTCTTCCTGAGCAGGGACGTCACCACCTCCACAATGGCCTCGTGCAGCTTTGGGAACCTCTGCAACTCCTGCGAGAGGGCCAGGGGAGTCACATCGGGACATAAGCAGTGTGTGTGTGTGTGTGTGTGTGTGTGCCAGACCTGCGTGCTGTAGTTGCTGCAGTGCTGGATGATCCTCTGCATCTCCTCGTGGACCAGCTCCACGCAGCGCAGACTGGGCTCCTCCAGACGCTTCACCTGCTTCTTCACCAGCAGCTCAAAGGACACCTCGGGGACAAACAGGGACGGACGCGGGCCCTGGGGACGGTAGAGGGACGGGGGCGAGGTTCATGACACATTGCAATGCTGCCGGTGAGACAAAAAGCAGCGGCGTTTGGAGGAGGCGCAGTAAAGGCCGGAGCTCACCGTGGCGTTCCTGATGGCGGTCAGGATGTCGATGGTGCTCAGGCCCCCCAGAGGGTCCACAGACTCCAGCGTCCTCCCAAACGTCTCGTGGAATATGTAACAAATTCTGGCCCCGCCGCAGCTGCAAAAGAAAGAAGACAAAAACAAAAAGAGTGATATTGTATCTGCTCAACCTGGTTGCGAAACAGCACCCTCTTGTGGCCAAGCAGGGGCACTGCAGCACTTACAGCTCCGCCGTCTCGATGTACTTGGCGGTGCCCTCGATGGTGTTGCAGTACTCGGTGGCGAACTTTGTGATGAGCTGCAGCAGCGTGGCGCTCTGGTCCTCCACCGGCTCGCCGTAGCTGCTGAGCAGCGACTGGTACTGAGCCGCCAGCACGTTGATCCGTGTCTTCAGCTCGGGCAGGCAGTCGCGGATGTGATGCATCAACAACCTGCCGCCATGTTGAGGGAGATCACGGGGGTCAGACACAAGTATGGCGGCCGAAGGCGGGACGAGAGCCTGAGGACGCACCTGTTGAGTGTTCGGGCCAAGTACTTAGTCCCGTTGCGGGTGGCGAGTGACGGGTACTTCTTCTGCAGGAAGGCGTGCTCGTCTCGAATGGCGTCCGCCACCGACTTCTTGTTGTTGATGTCGAGCTGGCTCCTGTGAGGGTCAAGACAATCGGGACAATGAGACATAGGACAGGAGGAAGGTCCCCATCCACCAGAAATGCGCCTGAGTGGTATGAAAATGGAGGCCGGAGGTCCATCTGCACCTGTTGACCACGCCGATGAGTCCCAGTTTGACGGGGATGACTCGGCCCATCAGCACGTCCATGGCGTCTGTCCCCGCGTCCATCAGGTCCAGCTTGGTGACCACTGCCAGAGTCCTCCTGCCTGCTCACACGCAACAAAGTTCTTTAATTATGATTCATTCCTTCATTTCTTACGCCGGACCTCTGCCCCTCGTACCGTCGGGGTCGACCTCTCTGGCGACTTTCAGGGCCTCCGAGGTGGCCATGTCCGTGTTGGCGGCCGTCACGGCCAGGATGATGCAGTTGGGGTTGGAGATGTGCTTTAGGATCAAGTCCCTGATCTGGATCTCGATGTCCTTGGGCTGATCGCCCACCGGCACCTGAGCAGATGGGCAGGGCGAATAGCAGAAAATAAAACAACGTCTACGGGGACAGATAAGACTCCTGAGGACGGGTGGAGACGGTCACCTTGGTGATGCCTGGCAGATCCACCAAGGTGAGGTTGACCACGTGTGGGGAGAAGATCTTGAGGTGGATGGGGTCGTCGCTGATGCCCTGCACAGAGGAGAACGTTACTTCACACACACACACACACACCAAGAAATACAGAAACAGTGTCATCAGAATTACAATGTGCCCCATACTCAACACGTCTCCAGGACACACTCACACACACATTCTCATCCAAATCACAAAGAAATCAAACAATCCCTCCACTCACCTTGTTATTCCCCGACACTCGCTCTGTCTCTGCCTCAATTTCTTGCCTGATTTCGTCAAAGTCGGTGAAAATCTGCAAAGCAAAAGCAGGTATCACACACACACACATACACACACATACACACACATCACGGCCGCAGCCCCAGCGCAGCGAATCGCTCAGAGGAATTAAAGTCCCACCTGGTTCTTGGTGTGAAGAAACTTTCCCCACTCGTCACCTTCTCGGCCTGTGGGGCAAAGAAGAGGAGAGGAGGGTCATTAATGCGGCCTCGTTAGCAGGGCGATGGAGACGCAAGCACGAGGGCTACGAGGCGACTAGAGTGAGGGAGGGAAGGAGAGAGTGAGGGGCTAATGGTGGTCTGGAGGATGGAGTCTGAGCGAGGCACCTTGGTGGAGGAGCACAGCGAGCGCTCACACGACAGCATCTGCAATGATTTGATATGTGAGGGAACATTAGGCGCGCATGCAGAGGTCAAAGGGCAAAATCAGGGGCTCCCCATGCCTTGATAATGGCTGAGGCTCTTTGAGGCCCTCACCGCTTTCATCGCTCTTCCTGGCATCTCCAGGTTCGACGTGCACCAGCTGCAGGATGAGCGGCCTCCTGGTGACGATGCCCGTCCCGCGGGGCAGCAGGTCCCTGCCCACCAGGCTCTCCAGCACCGAGCTCTTGCCGCTGCTCTGCAGGCACAAACGTAAATAAATCACAACGCTGCAGCCCTCCCACCCTCCTTCTAAAGAAAAGGACATAAACACTGCCAATCTCACCAGGCCTTTACACTACGCAGCAATCATGGTGCTGACCTTCTGTTAATGTAATGCTATATCTATACATGCGTGTCTATAAATACAAAGATATGATGTAAGCCGTATGTAGAGCACCTGTCCTGGTCACGTTTGAGCGGCTAACGTGATGCTAGCTGATCTTCTTACCGTAGAACCGAGGCAAGAAAAACCAAAAGGTGAACGTTCCTCCTTTAGACACATTTTCTACATGTTGTGAGGAATTTCGCCAGGTTCGCGGTGAAATAGCGGGGAAAAGAGCTACAAAATAGCGTAATACCTGTGTGCCGACAACAGCGATCTGCGGCAGCTGGATAATATCGGCGCCGACGGTGTTGAAAACATCCTGCAGCTTGTTGATAACGGGAATAAGCGCCTCCATCGTTCCTGTTAAATCGATCGCGGCTTTGAATTGGTCAATTTGTGTGATGGAGCCAAAGTCATTCAATGTCCCACTGACACCGCCATTGCGGCAACAGCGATGAGCGACACTGTGGGCTACTGGGAATTGTAGTATTTTCTAGAATAAGGTCGCGAACTACAACCTCACGCGCATGCTTGACAAAACCACGCATGCGTACTCTCAGTTGTAGCGAAGCTTTCACTCGTTTGTCAGTTTCGTTACTCTACTCAGATTTTTCTGATTTATCAAGAGTTGACGTGGGATTTGAGTAAATCGACTTAACACAGGAGCGCCATTTTCCTACAATGCTGCAGTTCTTGGTGGGTGAAACCGATCGATTCCTGGTTTTACTGTTACAACGCAGTCACTTTTTGTCTGTAAGCTAACAGCTAAGTTCCTAAGCTAGCCCCGATGGTGGATTCCAGAACTAATCACGTCAGAACTCGCCTGCATCATTAGTTTTTCCAAAGAAGAGACCAACCGCTCAATTTCGTCGTTATCCCATGTTTTGAACGCATGATGTCAAAGTGATCTGTCTGCACAATGTTTAGAGGAAATACAGTGTAAACTATTTCTTTATGTCGACAAGTATGATATTTTATTCGGAGATTCTTACTCAATTGTAATCCCAGTAATACTTATTTCTCAGAAAGGAATATAGTTTCTGTGTCGTTGATTCTTTTTACCAGTAGGTGGCGACAAATTAATGTAAATACCACACATACTGTCGCACGACTATATACTTTGATGCTTATTTATGTTATCGATGCATCTTTTTTTATCTTTCAGGCTGGCTTCACCCTCGGGAACGTCGTGGGGATGTACTTGGCTCAGAACTATGATGTAAGACTTCAGCCCATCCATCCTCTCGCAAGAGGGGCGATAACACCGATGACCTTTCATCCTTTTTTTAGGTACCCAACGTAGTCAAGAAGCTGGAGGCTTTTAAGAAGGACGTGGAGGCCAAGAAGAAGCCGCCTGAGTGAGGAAAATGTGCTCGTGTTGAAGAGGAACATGGGACTCTGGGCAAAGACTCACAATACACAAATAATGGAGGAAGTGATTTATTTTGCTGTGTTTGTTTGTGAGTGAGTGGTGTGTGTGTGTGTGTTGGTGAAGGGATTGATGGTCAAGGGATTGATGATAATGTTGTCTGAACTATCGGTGCCTGAAGCAGGGTCCTCTCTCAATTGGGAGTTGTTTTAATGACACTTATTTTTATACCTGTAATCTGACAATGCCTGCAGTAATGTTAAACGCTTTTGCTCCTATTGGATCATATTTGATGCATTGTCAAGGTGCTCCTGGTTTTGTGTGCCGTGGTGTTTGATGTTGCACTGTCAATGTACATAATGTTCTGAATATTTAACTTATCAGCTTGTCAACAAGCGCAACCAATGTGCAGTGTTGCGACAAATCTGAATCACTGGCAGTTCAATAAAATTTCTGAGGCAGAGCTGTAAATAACAATTTGTAGAATGTATCCAACCCATGAGGCATTGACGTGGTGCTTTGTGGTTGCACAGTAGCCGCAAGTTTGCTAATATGATGCTGTTTGCAAATATGTCCCGCAGAAGCCGCCAAAGGGCGTAAACAGATTGTACCTGTGCATTCTGGCAGATTTATTTTTTGGCCTTCTTTTTGGTGCCCTTCTTCTTGGTGTTTGCCTTTGCCCAGCCAAAGCCCCTGAATCGGAGGCAGTCCATGGCGTTGTGGGCGATGTAGTAGAGGTTCTCCCTGGCCGCCGGGCTCAGACAGTCCACCTCCTGCGCCGCCTGCCTGGATCTCACGCCGGATGACTTCTTCTTGGCTGACTTTGGACTCCCAGTCTTCTTCGCTGCCTTGGACTTCTTGGACTTTGATTTCTTGGATTTGGTGGGCTTTGGGGAGAAAACAAGCTAAATATAAATCCCATTTGGCCAACAGGTAAATCAAAAACAGCCTTAAATTCAGCCTTACCATGGTTAAAAGGCCTATCACTGTGTGAGATGGCTCGTCTGTCTGTGACAGCAAAGACACATTTTATTCATTATCAATCACTTTGTATACATGTTAAAAGACATAGAGACAGTCTCACCTTCCTGTCGAGGCCCCAGTCTGTGTCTGTCATGTGTTTGTCCCGTCGTCGTAGTGACAAGCCTCTGCCATTATGTGAGCAAAGGGGCCGGCCGGCTCTGTATTCTTTACACCTTTTATTACGTCTGCTGCCAGCAGAGCCTCATGCACCCACACACACGTGGCACTGTGGCTTGTAATGGATGAAAATTCAAATATTTCATCTGTGAAGATGACTGTCTTCACTTTTATTTTCGCCTCAGTAGAATCATGACTTCAACTCTTTGGCAGGAAAATAAAAAGCCCTTGTTTCACCCCATGGTGTGGTGATTTTGACATCATTGTAAATATTGAAATACAATCCATGAATCCAAAGCCACTGACCATGCTTTGGCTTTCCACTCAAGCATCTCAAAATAAACATTATGCAGTCACATGTCGCCACAAAAAATCCTGAACTGGACTCGGACCAGCAAAGAAAAATATAAACAACAATTATCTGTTCATATTCATATAACGTGTGAGAGTGAAAAGGCATTTCTGCAGTTCAGTAAGGTGTGTAAACAACCTAGATTAGGCAGGGAAACGCCACCAGGTCGCGGTGGTTTGTCAATTGATTGGCTCTGTCACCAGAGTCAGTGCCTCCTCTGTGCGTGCATGTGTGTGTGTGCGTGTGTCACTGCGTGGAGATGAGCTTCACGATGGTGTGTATGATTCGGGAGCCGCGTGGACATCTGCACAGGTCCATGCTGGGGGACATGATCTTGTCCTCCAGGAGCTCGTCCAGCTCCCACCGCAGCTTCTGCAGCAGCTCGGCCACCTGCTCCGTGCACACACACACACACACACACACAAACAAACACACATGCGCGCGCACTTAGATTTGCCACGAGCTCTTCAGAGGAGCAGCGTGTGAAGAGTAAACAGGGCTCGCTGTCTGTCTGTTTGCGTCTCTCACCTGAGACGAAGCGGCGGGGAAAACGATCCAGCCGTCGTCCAGCGAGACGACAAACTCTCCCTTCCGCATGTGGACGTGCAGCTCGCTGCCACCGAATATCACAAGCGGATAGATGGACACCATACTGCAGTCCCTGATGAAGACGCGGCTGGTCTTCACTTTCTCGTGGTAAACCAGGTACGGGCTGTCATAGTGCCGCACCTGCATCACACACAAACACACACACACACACGGGCCTGTGTTGGGTCAAGGGTCTTGGCTGTCCTGTAGAAAGGACGTGGGCGGTGTCCTCACGGCGTAGTTGACAGAGGACGGGTGGACATGGACGCAGCCGTCGTTCTTGGTGAGGAAGCGCAGCTCGTCCGCTTTGGGCTGCATCTTCATCGCTCCTTTGCTCGTCTGCTTGAACTTCCCTTGAGGAGAACAGACCTGCAAGGGGCGACACCGAGCCGGGCAAAGCTCAGAACCCAAGGGAGCAGCTCGCCTGCCCGCACACGCACACAATGACTTACACACTCACACACACCAAACACACACCCACACACACATGCACACACTCCTGTCTCTGTACATATTCTGGGGGCAGGAACAGACCTGGACCACATTGGGGTAGAGCGCCGCACACAACATGGCCGACATCAGCCGAATGTTATCCGAGTTCAGGTTAGCCTGGAGGGAGAAGACAGAGCTGTGTGTGAGTGAGGGAGCGTGCAAGTGTATGTGTGTGTGTGTGTGTGCGTGTGTGTGTGTGACCAACACGCAATCACAACTCACAGTCCTGTGCAAATTTAACAGCCACAGGTGTTGTGGGTTCATATTTGGCTGAAGTGTGAGTGTGTGCGTGTGTGCGTGTGCGTGTGCGTGTGTGTGTGTGTGTTGACATGAATGTGTCTTTTGCGGTTCCTGGAACATATCATGCTCGACGCTAGCCAAAC
>OMPJ01028396.1:0-43872 GCA_900312935.1 Carapus acus
TCACTCCAGACTTCTACATCTTCAAACAGAAAAGAAGCTTTCCTGAGGCCTCCACTGAGGCTTGGTGACTCCATATTTACAGGAAACACACATCTGCTCGTGCAGACACACTCTGGATAATAATCAACAATCGCAATATATATGAGCAGTCAACTTCCGTAGATCAACAACTTGTCTCCAAATGATTATGGGAACCTAGGAACTGGTCTAGCGCCCAGTCTACGGCAGTGTTTTGTCTAAGTTGGTGCTGCGACACGTTTTGTGTGTTTATTGGTGCCTGCGGCTCATTCCACATGCAGCTGACTGTTGCGGCTTATGGGGACAAACCCTGATCAAACTGGAGTCGTCTCCAGGCTGTTACATATCTACTGACCTCGAACCTGCACTCATAGCCAAGGGAAAGAGGAAAAAGGTGGTTCAAGGGGGGACATTAATCCGTTTGAAGTTGGGGGTCTGTGGCTGAGCTGAGCTGCGGTTCAGCCTCGGTCTGGGTGGTCCGAGTGGGGACATGGTGTTCCTGACCCTTGACGTCACATCAACGCCGATCAAACCACTCTTTCCAGGCCATTTTGGGTCTGATCTGGGCCCGATCCGATAGCGCTGATGCGCTACTAAATAGGTGGATTTGTTCCTGACTGAAGGAAAATGCGGGAACATTTCCACGGACTCTCGTGATGCTCAAACACGCCGCAGGCTTCCAAAGTGACTCACTCTTTCCTGCGGCTCGGCAGAGTCCTGCTTGTTAGTCAGCGTCTGCTTTAGCGTTTAACATTCAGATTAAAGCGGGGCGAGTGTGACTGTGCGTGCTCCAAGATCAACACACACTCGGCTTCGCTACGCACTGGGACGCCGTCGCACAGTAGCTGTCGTGACCTACATTACACACCCATCCGGTCTTGTTTGTGATGAGAGGCATTTCGGGACCCACTGCCAAAGAGACGATACTGAGCTTGTACTGTATGTGTGCATGTGTGCGTGCAGTTTGTCACTTCCTCATGGAGGAAAACTCTTTTTCATTTTATCCCTGACGGGGCAGCGGAACAGTTATCTGACCGATGAACCCTTTGGACGTTTCCTTGTGGACTCTTACGCAACGGTCTAAAGAACGACCTCTTTCATTTCGCTGCTGACGAGACAAAAACAATCCACCGACATGACCAACATGTCTGCCGAGCGAACCCAAAATATTCAGCCGCGTCTGGCCGATACTCACGGCGACGGCGTGGGAGGAGCTGCCGTGGACGTGCAGGGCGGGGGTGTTGTAGTGGGAGATGGCGGCTCTGGAGAGCGTGGCCGGCGGGGTGAAGCCCACCGTGTGACCGCCGTAGGACAGACCTGTGATGTAACATGGTGGACACGGTGAGGCCCGGATGGTCGCAAACACTTTTACTGCGAGCGGTTACAACAGACTTATCGGCGGTGACGCAGTCCGAGCGGGTTCGCAAAAAAACAAAAGCACAGCAATAAACGGGAGCTGAGCAGATTGCGTAATGATGCATTTTTTGTTTTGTATGTTTCTGACCTGGCGCGGTCGTATCACCTGCGCTCAACGTCGTTTATGGATTTATTGGACGTGCCGTCTGTTGGTCAAGTCAGCGGCGGCCCAGGTTATATCAAATGAAATAGCATTTTCAACATTTAGATGTCAGATTAGATTTTGAAACGACAGCTTGTTCTTTGGCGGCAGACTCATGTCAAAGGTTCTCTGTGCCGTCGATGTGTGACGAACGACGTTCTTATCGATCGGCGGGGCCGCGCCGCTCGCTCGACAGTGACCGCAGCTGCAAGTGCACCTACCGGGGGATATCGGGCGGCTGGAGCTGGGGGAGGGCGTGTACGGGATGGGGCTGGAAACGGTCCGTGCTCTCAGGCCCTGCGCCGACATCTCGTTGAAGTACCTGGGTGGAGAGATCGGGCGGTTACTCTATAGAGAAGTGCTATAATGTGTAGCTGACACAAACACTTCGGCACGCTCATGCGTTGGTCACGTGAAGCTGGGTTAACATTTACCCAAGATGAGGGCTCGCTCTTGTCTCTCTCAGAGGTCAAAAGAATGAACGACAGAAAGACAACAAACATTCCAGTGGTTCACTGTCACAATCAGAAACTGGGACGAAACGAGGTCATCGGTGTGTTGACGACCAATTTAGACGACTGAATGATGGAAAATGTCACAGAACTGCAGGAAATGGCAAAATAAGCAGATGTTTTATACACCTTTCCACTTTATAAACCTTCGTAGGCTGCAGGATTTATCTAAAAAAGTTTGAAATCCTACTTCTGTCCAGCTTGTCCAACAGTCAACTTCCAACCTACATGTCTAAGTGTGTGTGCCAGTGCCGTTTTTTCTTCTACTCCATGCATTTATCCATGATTGTGAAAGGACGTTACCTATATAATGACATATTTAACATCTCTAACCCCGTCTGAGTCGTTTATCAGTTCAGCGGTGACAAATTATTGGATTGAATTGATAAATTCCAACAATACCTAAGTGTTGCCTATTGAGTTCCACGTTGTCTGCGCCCACTCTGTGTGTCAACAACAAGAGGGGGCGCTGATAACAGTGCGCGTCAGCAGACAGCACAACATCTCACACTTCGGCGTTGCTTACACAATGTCTGCTTTCGAGTTTGACGATGAACTACTGTGTTACAACTTCAATCATCAGCCGCACCACATTTCTGCCTTGAGTAGACAATTACACAGGTATGTGATAGAAAAGACTACACAATTCAGTGTGGCTGAATCGAGTTATTGTCTTGTCTAATGCTGTACACTCGTTATTAATAGTTGATGAGACTTGAGATTGAACAAATCCAGCAGCAGCTAGCTGGGAAGCAGGATGGCGTCTCTGGCTGAGAGTTTACGTCTCCACAAGGTAGCAAAAACCAAGATTGGCTAAATAAAACAGGCCACTGCTCATGACTTTGACGTTTAAAAATGTCAAGCGCCAGCTTGCAGCAGCATGGGACGGGGGGGGACGTGGCGGGAGTACAAGTCTCCGTAAAAGAGATTTACTGCTCGTGTGTGGAAAAAGAGGAGCTGCGTCGTGCTGCTTTCAGGTGGGGAGGTTGCGCTCGTCTCACGGCCGGGCGAAGCCCTAATGAAGCCGCGGAGAGCCGTTGCCCGCGCTCATAAAGTGTCTCGGACACAGACAGGCCGTATGTTGCCACGGCGCCGCAGACAACGGGCCTTGTCCTTTGCCTGTTGCTTCTCTCTTTATGTTGCAGGCCTGTTACATCCAGTTGTAAAATGACTCTTCCCGGAACCACCTCAGCCCCGGGTGCCACCGCCGCTGTGCGCAAACACTCCTTTACCTCTCGTCATCCATCTCCAGGCTGGATTCGCTCTCCGACAGCTGCCTGCACAAAGCTTCTCGGCGCTCCATTTCTCGCTGGAGCTTCCTCTGCAGTCGGATGTTCTCTTCCCTCATGTGTCGCTCCTCCTCGATGTACTGGGCGCGCTTCTCTGTGTCTGCAAAGGAACACACACACAATGCAATCAGTCAGCCATTGGAGGGGAGTGAAAAAGGCCACAATCCCAAACTGTGCACGCAATAATCCAGACGTGGCAGACGCATGAGTCCTGGCCCCTATTTATCCTCTTTCTTTGCACCAAATAATACAAGCAATGGCACTGCAAGTCTTTTCATCCTGGCTTCATCATCGGAAATTTCTGCTATATTTTGCCTCTTGCTCGAGCCGTCACACAGCAGTGGTAAGATTTTAGGCTTGTGGCGCCCTCTAGTGGCCAAAACTTGAGCGCTGTGGACTGCAGCAGATGGATGTAAATATGGTTGAGGGCGGTGAACAGACTACAGCAGCAGCTATTAACTGGAGATGTGTTATAACTAGAGATGTCCGATAATATCGGCCCACCGATGTTATTGGCCCGATATTGGGCATAAAAATGTAATATCGGTATCGGATTTTTGGGCTTTAAAACCGATAAAATAAAAACCGACAAAAATAAGATAATGCTTGCGTTACACCGAAATAAGCTGAAGCGTTTACCGGCGCATATATCGGTATCGACTGATATCGGTATCGGTAAATTGAGAGTTGGACAATATCGGCATATCGGATATCGGCAAAAAAGCCAATATCGAACATCCCTAGTTATAACTGAAGGACAGAGATGTTCAGCTCTCTGTGAGGCTCCCTCTGTGCCCGCACACAGTGAGAGTGTCTTCAGTGAGAGGGACTTAAGAGACAAAGATAAGTGAGGGAGTAGCCCAGACTATTTCAGAGCCTTGGGACGCAATGAGGCTCTGTCCTTACATGAACCTTCATCGCCATTACCACGGGACTGCAGCGAACTGTTTCTGTCAACAACCTTCTCGCCAACACAACAGGAAAAACGACTGTGTTTTTCGCGAGAAAATATGCTGAGAGCTCTGCATTGATGCCATAGTTACCGGCAGCACTTGGAACCTGGCGAGGTATGGGAGTGGCCATGCAGGTTATTCGTGTGTGTGTGTGTGTTGTTCCTGACCATTCAGCATCACGTTGCATCATTACCTTGGCCTTCATTCTCCAAGTTCTAAAAGTGACTATTAATTAAAAAGGACGCAACAATCAGCCACCAAGGCCACTTCGAGGATTAGATAAGTCATGACACACCGATTCTAAGGGGCCTCTCCCTTACGTCAAGTATGAGGAGCAACATCAATGGTTGTGACCATATGTGTCTGTAAACTCCTCATTTTGCCGAGCCAATTGTTAACCCAACTGTTGAGATCGAGTCAAAACAAAAACACCAGCCTCTGATTCTCCCTTCAATATGAAACATTCATGTCGTTTCAAGTACCGACGTTGGATTTAACTAGTTGGAAACTTGCCACTGGTACACGGGCGTTTGAAACTTGTTACCACTATTGACCCTAATTGGTTCAAAGCTGAGTGCGTTCCAGTTGTGGTGCATAATTTAGGTCTGTCTTAAGTTTCTGGGCCATCAATGGCCGCAGGCCTTGTTGTATGTTCTTGAAATCCTTCCTTCACCAAAGATTAAGAAAATATCTACAAACAGCCTCAGCGAGACACGGGGGGACTGAGCTTTAGTGTTGGGCTCCAGTTTGAGTGAAATGGGTTGTGTGTGCGCAGAGAGAGAGTGAGTGAGCCACTAATTGCCTCAGAGGATTAGTTCTACCGACACCTATATATCTATACCTAGACATATGCACACACACAGTCTCCAACATGAGCGGGAGTCTGGCCACAGGTCGGAGGGGTCACTCACGCTGCAGCTCGGTGGTGCGAAGGCTCTTCTTCAGTCTCTCCACTTCGTTTTTCAGGAAGCGAATGTGACGCATCATATTCTCAGGTGAGTCTATCTCCATGGAAACGTCTCTGGGGGATGGGGGAGCTGACACGGGTTGGTCCAACTTCTCCTGAAGGATTCTAATGATATAACACAGGCCATGGATGTTATGACACACTGGGATATTATACAGCTAGAATTCATCCACAGGGTGCTCGCTAAGACCAAGAACAGCCCACCACAATAGGTGAGGACGTGAAAATAAGAGAATGTGACGCAGTATAGTTACTCCGAGTTGTGCTTTTTTTCTGCATGTTACCACTTTCTTTCACTTTATTCAATGTATTTTAGCAAAATCTGAACTCTGAGCCTTGAAATCTGAGGTTTGTGCTAATATCTACGCCATCTGCGCATCGTTCAGCTAACACTCTTGATTGTACCTTTTCTCAGCCTCGAGTTTGTCCATGCGCTTCCACAGCCTGTTGACGAGAGCTTCTTGTTCCTGCTCCAACGTGTTCTCAAGGTCGATCTTCTCTCGCCTCAACTGAAGAAGAAAGGGAAACCAGCGTTACAGTGTGAAGGGAGACTAGATACAAACACTGAGGCAGAGTCAATTACCAGCGCCTCCGATGCTGGGAGACAAAGCAGCTAACACAGAGTATGGCTGCACAAACATCTGACATTCCACCTCAATATAAAGTGAGATGTGTTCCAATTCACAGCAAAAGGTACATAATTTGCTTTACATGTTGATTTCATTAAGTTAAGTGCTTTAAACACAAGCACCTCAAAGTTCTGTGAAAAACAAAAAGGTGGAGCACCTGCCATATCTGAAGACTGACGAGGTGAGGTGCATTCTGTTCTAGCTGCAGTGGAGGGAACATACCTGTTCCAGAGTTAATTGCTTTGAAATGGTTTCATTTTCCATCTTCTTGATCTTTTTCATGAGCTTGTTAACCTGGAACTCCTGCTCCTGCTCCAAGTGTTGCTCCAACTCGGCTTTCTCGTGTTGGAGCTGGTGTGGGAGATCGTGAGGAGGAGATAAAAAGAGGAGAAACGAGACAGAAGGGATGATGGAGGGAGCGGAAGGGGATTTGTGGTGAGGTGGGGGACACACAGAAAAGAAAAGAGGAAGTTTGATGAGCACAGCGGAGACATTTGCATTTACACAACACATGATTTCAATCCGAAGAGAAAGTGTGTTTCAAATCTTCAGAATTAGTTGTGAAACAGTCACAAGAATGCACATTGTGAAATAATGTCTTGACTGGAGGCTGCTGAGGAGAACCACAGAAACCACCTTTGGCAGCCTCCCAGCACAATGCAAAGGGTGTGGTCTCAAAACAGAACGAGTGTGTGACGAATTACATAAGCGATTACTCATTATGCAGACCGGGATGTAAACTGCTCCATTGTGGGAAATGACTGAGGAGGGCCATGAATTAACTATTTCCATAATGGCTCGAGAACAGAGAGCTACAACACCCTCGCTGCTACTCCCCACTTTGTTTTTAAAAGCTGACAACTGCATTCATATGCGAGAGGTTTGTGGTGTCTGGGCTGAAGCGTGGGTGACGCCCAGTGGAGACGTCTTCCCGCAAAAACACTCGGATGAATAAATGATTAAAAACTGTTGGCAACGTTGCTACAAATTAACATTGACCTCAGTTCAGTTGTACGGTGTGTTTCTGAGCAAATCCAGCTTGCTTGTCAAGAGCATTTTTTGAGCAATTTCGAACTGGTTCAAAAAGAGGCGGGCAAGCTGCAGATGAATTTGCAATGGAGATGTCCGATAATATCGGCCCACCAATATTATCGGCCCGATATTAGCATTAACACGTAATACCGGTATCGGGATTTTTTTTTTGCTTTAAAACCAATAAAATAAAAACCGCTAAAAATACAATAATGCTTGCGTTACACTGAAATAGTGCCTATGCGCTCCTGAAGCGTTTACCGGCGCACATATCGGTATCGGCTGTTATCGGTATCGGTAAATAGAGAGTTGGACGAGATCATCATATCAGATATCGGCAAAAAAGCCAATATCGGACATCCCTAATTTGCAACTGTCATAAACAGAACACAGATATGCCACGTAAGAATAGTATCAATAACATTTTATAGGTTAAGGCATTGCTGGAAAAACTGCTCTCAAGACAGGTACAACAACAATAATGCCACAGCTTCCCCTGAGCCTGGCTCTTAAAAGTTTACTTCAAGGATATATTGATGCAAACACCCTGCGGCAGCAGACTCATTTGCTTACCTAAGGTTTACTTAAGGCACCTGTTTAATCTGCCATCAAATTCTAACACGGAAGCAGCAGATCTCATTGTCTCCCACAGTATTATTCCGAGAGTTAAGTCTAAAAACATTTGGGTGTACATTCATTACAATCTCCTTGTCAGCGACGCTAAAGTGCAAAACAGATTCAAACCAATTTCACGTCAGTGAGTAATGACAACAAAGACCAAACACGCCCATCAGTATGACCCTTAGCAGGGTCCACTGGGGCTTGTATGTCACCCGTCCAGATTCCTGCCTCTTCAGACACCAACAAACCATTAGTCAGCCCATGCGTTAGCCACTGAAAGGGCAAGTGTGGGTGCGTGTGTGTGTGTGGTGCACTCTGCATTTAGGAAAATACGATGTGGAAAACAGACTGGACAAAATAATGGACAGACGAGCAGAGAGTAATTTGAGAGTGGAGTCGTTTAGAGGGGCAGGCAGCCGCAGTGAAGTCATCTCCAGCCGTCGTTGCAGGCTTTGGGCAAGTAGCAGTACAGCTGATCATAATGCATCGAACGTGAGCGTATCCAGACAGCGCACACTCACGCACGTGTTCCTGTGCGCAGGCACACCCATTAATGCGACGTCGAGGCGAGCCAAATGCCCTCCTTAAGCGGGCATTAAACAGTGTCAAGACAGACAGCGTTGTTTGAGAGTGACAATAAAGTGTTGGCAGTCCGTCTCGCTTGATCTCCTACTGGGCAAATATCAGCTTGGATAGGTGTGCCCACACATGTTTTTATGGCAAGCACACACAGAACATACCTGCATGAGCTTCCTTGATAATTCATTTGTGAGAAATTCCTCCTCCTTCTCATAGTTGACGGCCAAAGTCTCCTTCTCCTTCTGCAGAGCCTGGATCTTCTTGAACAAAGTGTTGCTGATGAACTCTTCTTCCTGTTCTGCCCTGGCTTGCTGCGGGACAAAGAAACAGCAAAATCAAACCGTTTCACATCCATGACCGACGACAACAGTGGCGAAATACTACTACGCAATTACACTTGACTTGATTAGAAAGTTTCTGTTGCCTGGGTTCCGCATGTCTGCGCGCACACCCTGCCAAAACGCACAAATCACCCAAATTCTGCTGCAGTGAAGCCTGCCAGCCAAAGGGGAAGTGGAATCTTTGTAAGCGACTCCAGACACATTGTGTGAGATTAATGTAGGGGAAGAGTAAAGCATTGGAAAGGAGGCTCGATCTGCTCATACTGCCAGTTGCAGCTGCGAGGTGTGTCTAGTCCTTGTTAGTTACATTCTCAAATCCTCCACCCTCATTCCTCACAGTCGACACTGGACCGTCGGTGGAATCTTTGACTGTTTGAAGCACAAACAGAGGGACAGTGATGACCAAATAGCCAGCTTAGCCTAACACAGGCTGAGGCGTGACTGACTCACTGGGACATGAGCCTGGCAAGGGGGCTAAGCTCGCTAAGTTTGGCCTACATACTTCATCAACCCAGCAGATCGGTTACACATTTTCACGAAGCTGGGGACCAGTTTAGTGGAGCAGGAGATGTGATTCACAGCCTCCATGCCTGAGCCGCTGCGAAGATATTTACTTTCATCCCCTGCTGCAGCACTTAACGTGGGTGACTTTCTCCGAGAGGAATCAGAGGCTGAGCCAACAGCTTAGCTCAGTGGATATAACTGGGACCGGGAGGAGCTGATCGGTGACATGTGTCGCAGAAGACAACGTTGACTGCTGTTCGCGGCACCGAAGAAAACAAAGCGAAATCAACCTGGGGGTTATCGATACCCGGACCGCCAGCACGCTCGCCTGTTTAGCCAAATAGCAGGCGAGGTAGCCGAGCTAGCAAAACACAGCACTCGTGTTTTCAGAGCCAGATTAACTACAAACGCCACACTTCAAACGATCAGTCTTCAATTATCTTTCAGCAAAAACCATAATATTAAGAGCCAGTTTGGTGTCAAAAGCGATATAAAACACAATAAATAGGAGAGCATTTAGCCAACGAGCTAACGTTACTCACAATGGTGACGCTAGCTTTGCGGAGGTCCCGATTCTCCTCCTGCAGCGCTTTGCACTTGAGTTTGAACGTCTCCAGCTCAATTTTCAGAACTTTATTCTCCTGCTGCAACGAGGCTAAGCGGTTCGTCAACTCTTCCAGGCGAAACTGAGAGATGACTATGCTGGGTTTGCCCGTGTTGGAGGCGGAGGACGACATGGGGGCGGCCGAGCTGCTGCCCGCTCCGTCAGTGTCGCTCTCGCTCGCGCTGTCCGCCATGGCTGTGCGACAGAGCAGTGTGCGCGAGCAGGGCAGCTGCAGCGCGAGCGGCGCATGCGCTCAGGCACGGTACATCGTGTGACCTTGCGCACGCCACGGTCTGCGCAGCGACACCACTAGGATGTCTCCAGTACTGCAACCAATCGTTTACTACACAAATGATACACGGCACAATAATAAGATTATTTCTTAGATACCACTTGTGCGCACCATCAAAAGAGGTGTGAATATACTCCACCATAATAATG
This sequence comes from Carapus acus, assembly GCA_900312935.1. Taxonomy (NCBI): domain Eukaryota; kingdom Metazoa; phylum Chordata; class Actinopteri; order Ophidiiformes; family Carapidae; genus Carapus; species Carapus acus. Next base: position 10,049 of record OMPJ01028396.1, read on the forward strand.
TGTGATTGTGATGTTTTTTGGGGGGTTGCGCTGGTTGTGCAGACTGACAGATGCAAGGATCAAGGCTAAAGGAGTCCATCACTAAAGGACAAAGTACAGTGGAATGTTGTTTTATTCCATGAGAGAGAGACTAAGGAATCATAATACAGCACCCGGCCTCCATCATCTAACCCCCCTTCTTCGAATTATCATGACCCTGACTGGTGCAACCTCCTTTGAGGACATACTGGGCTGCTGAGTGTGTCTCACTCCCCCTCTCGCTCCTATCTCCTCAACGCTCCCCGTGTCTCAGCAAAATATAATTTATTTACCACGGTGCGGCTGTGTTGTCCTCCCACAGCGGTTGCTATCGAACACGCTGCTGCCTGGGGAGAAATAATCTCTCTTTCAACTGCCTCTGAGAATGTCCTCCTGTCTCATAATACTTAAAAAGTTAGTTTGGGGTTGACGACTGATGATCTTTATGTGATACACAATTATTATGCTGCAAATCTCTACATACAATATCACCTATACTTTTGCATTAGATGTATCATATTAACCCATGGATGTATATTCTAGTAATACACACACTCACCTGAGGTCATTTTTGACCCCAATCAAAATTGTCAAAATTAAATTGAATTAAATCACTTTTCTCAAAATGAGTGAAAACATAAGTAAAATAAAAATATCGCCTATGTCACAAACATATTTAATGAGGAATACTCGGACTATGAATGAATTACAATTTTTTTTAATAAAGATTTTGAAGAATAACAACCCTGTGGGGTCATTTTTGACCCCATGTGTGCATCTACGGGTTAAAAACAGAAGAAAAGGGAAGAGTCTGAGACACCAGACAACAATGGAGTCACAACAACAACATCTTTGTTGCGTATATGTTCCCCCGGTAACATCAGTAAGTGACAATTATGATGTCAGTGGCAGGTATAAAAGCATTAGATCCTTGGCAAGAACAATACATTTACACAGAGGACAGTTCCATCCCATCTGGTGGTTATCAGTCATGTATGAGTCATATTCCCCATATCATATGTACGCCCAGCAGGGTGCCAAAATGCATAATGTGTTATATGGACAGTCCATTAAATCATACAAGGCATTGCAGTGATGCAGGCCGGTTTGTAACTTATGAAAGAGAGTCATTGCCGTTGTAAGCATCTCCATTTCGCCAAATTGATGATTATCTCAGTATTGAGATAGCTGTATATGCACTTCTTGTTTTTGACCGAAAAAGTAAAAGATCCTTGAACTACTTCATGGAAGAACAAAAGGTTCTGTACAAGTGCCATTACATCTAGGATTTCTGAGTAGGTCAAGGCTGCTCCCTTGGTAAAATAAGGTTATTCATACCCTGATACTTACCCCACACTGCAGCAGTGTTGACCCCCGCTCCCCGCACACACACTCTCAAAAAACTAAGTCTCCACCGAGAAAGGTGATGCAATGACGAAACAAGAGACCACAGTTTTGCGAAATCAAAGATTTTTTATTTGACTTTTTTATATAGATTTTTTAAAGATGTCCGAAACATTTGTGGTGGCATCATTGCTGCTATAGCTTCTAAAAGACCTTGAATAACCAAAGTGCTAGAATAATTACATTTCAATGGCTTCACTCTGTTAGTAAGAATTGTACATCGAAAAATCTCCTCAGGTGAAAACACATATCAAACAAAACTGACAAAATTGATAGTTCAACCATATCAAAGGATCCTCTAACCCCTGATTGACATAATAATATAAGGGGATGTGAGATAATGTCCTACTCCACTGCCTTTGCCGCTACACAGTTTATTTTCTTTACATAATTCTCATGTCCACAGCATTGACGTCAGCATACTGATCCATCACACCAGCAGAATACCATATTCCAAACTACAAGGGCATCTGGTGAAAACCAATACAAAGAGAATTCCCCAAGTTCTGTCATGTCTGCCCGCGAGCTATTGAAAAGAAAACAAAAACAAAAACAAAAACCCTATTTGACACTGCACCTACAGACTTCAGGTCTAAAAAGATCACACAGCTTCTGAGTTAAACACAATTTATTCAATGCTTAAACAATTGAACTGACCATCCAGTGTTTTTGTCATACAGTATGCTATTTAAAGCTACAATCAAATAATATCTTTATGTGTTCTTAATGTGAGTAGTTTTTAAGTAAGAAGCGCTTCACCAAAAACCCAAAACGAGATGGCCCAGTGTTCCTTTGAATACCACAGCAGCCGATAGAAACCCAAATGGACACACCGCTAAGATGATTACAGACAGTCTAACAGTGTACAGAGACTCCTACACCTTATAGCCAGTACACACGATACAGTAATAATTTTACACTGAGCCGGCCTACGAGCATTTACATTCAGATTATTTCGTTCCTGTAGCAGAAGCCGCCCGTTGGTTCTACACAGACAGACGAGACATTTAATCCCAGACGAGCTATGGTTTGTCACACTGCCGCCTCCATCTCACTCCGTTAATGCTTTAGCGGTATCGTTTCTCCATTCCAAATATAAAACCGGTGATGAATGTTGGGGCTATGTGCGTACTAGGATAAAGGGGTTTATTCGTCATTTGGATAGTGTTTGCAAACTTGTAAAAATTGTACTTAAAATAATGTGAGTGGCATGCATGAAAATATGAGTACTCTGAAAGGCTGCTCTTGCAGGATTAGATCCATTCCCACTTTGGGAATTCATGAAACTTGCAGAAGAAATTCTGGAAATCCCCTCTGTTAAAATCAAACCAGCATTTTTTTTTCATATAGAAACATTTTACCTGCTCTAACAATTAATTATACAAGAACACGTGAAGTTACACACAAATCTTTAAAAGTGGAACTGTCGATAAATTCTGAAAGCACTTGAGAAGCTTCACTCTTCTCGGTGCATTCTCGACTGGTAACCTTTTATTTGAAAGAATTGTACATGATGTATTCGTATATACAGAAAAAGCCTTTGTGTTAGTTTAAGATTTAAAAAGGAAGAAAAAAAACCCCCAAACAATTTACATCCTGATAACTATGGGTCTGACGAAAAAAAACAAAACGAAACAATAAGGCGAGTGTTCAAACTGGATCCTAAGTTGTTCCACCAGGTTTCGTGTGTGTTAATTTGTTTCTGCCATTCTTCCCACCCAGCAGGTGGATTGACCTTCGTGCCATCTTTGGTCACAGTTGCACCTACGTGGTCGTTAGCACTGGAGTCCTCAAACAATGCTCCACAAAAGCTCTCACCACACCGGACGACCGATGGCACGGATCGTCTCGCACAAAACAGGAAGCAGAATCAGTGTCCGCGGGGTCCACGGCCAGAAAGTGAGAACCTCCCGGGGGGTGTGGGCCTTTGGTCGACAGGGAGTGAGGTTTCATGCTCATGCTTAAACCACACGGGTGAAGTCCTCTCACTTGAAAACCAAATGTTTGAGGCGGATAGTTGCAGACTGGACGCTGGTCTGAGGTCTTCACACCGGAACTCCTCTGGCGATCCTCTGCAGCCTTTAGACGCAGGAAACATGGAGCTCAGTCCCGTAACTGCAGCACAGAGGGACACAGGACATTAGTTGGGACGTGCTTTTCTTCTTTATTCATCAGTAGGCAGCCTGAACTCTAGACTTCGAAGTCGAAACTGATGATTTGGAAATGTCAGGGTATCATCTGAGAGCGATTTCTTTACTGAGAAAAAAAATCTGTTTCTATGATGATATTGAATGAGGGTCTGACTGTGCCGTCTCCATGGGAGCGCTTTCGAAAGCTTTGCAGGAGGGTCACATTATCCGCGTGTCACTTGTGTTCAGGTGGGAGCGATTCACCACAAACGCAACACCACATGGGCAAACAGAGGCGAGGATTAACGGTCCGGCCAGCGGGTTCACAAACTGTCTTTGGACGCCACAATGCTGTCATTAGTTGGAGATTTGCTGAACAAAAGGAGGGTAGCAGTGGGGGTGATATAATGCTGAGGTGCGTTCTCGTCATCAGCTCGGCTCCCTTTTGTTATTGTGGTGCTTCTAGGCACGCTGGCATTACACACTGAGCACAAAAATGTTTCCAGAGCTCAACCATTGCTTATTTGTGCTGAGTTTGTGTGGTTCTGAGACAAAACATCCATCATACATGAAAGGCGAGCGCAGGACAAACACAGCGAAACGCCATAAATGAAAAAGATTAAACCTAGCGTGGCTGAGGAGCATTTATTTTAGTCGAGTATGAATCTAATAACGTGGAATGAGGATGACGGCACAGCGTGTGCGTGTGGGGGGGGGTGTTTTCCGAACATCGAGTACCTAGCAGAGCAGCCATCCCTACGAGTGGAACTTCTTATCAGCCGACCTCCGGTCGTCCTTTCTCCTGCCGTTTCGGCTGTCTCCTGGCTGAGCACAAACACAACGAGAATTGGAGGATACAGTTACTGGAATGTACTGTTACATCTGAAAGGACGATGGCGAGGTTGTCACAGCAGGCTGAGGAAAAAGCAAAACTAGTATCGGAATGGCCAACCTGAAAGTAGCCATGTTAAAGTCAAACATTAGTGACTGCACTACTGTTAGAGACAGATAGAAAAAGAAGGAGTCAGACAGAGAGAGGGGTGAAGACCACAGCACCACACCAGCCAGATCCCTGGGAGAGGACTTAGTGCTGAGGTTATTGAGTGTTAGAAGTGTGTTAGAAATCAAGGACACGTGAGGAAAATCAGCTCCGTCCGAGAAGGCCGCACAGCTGGCCAGCGTGCCAGCATCTGTCCACAGGGACGAGCCTTCAAACACCATGCAGGGAACACGCCCAATCCAAACGCCACGCCAAGAGCTAAGGGTCAAAAATCCAATGGCCAACCTTCCCCAGACACATACCACTGACTACAACCTGTGTGAGGCAGTAAGGGTTTTCACACTATTCTGCTGGTGATTCAAATACGGGCTTCTATGTGTGTGAGAATTAGGAGGTGTCTCGTTTGGAAAGGAGGATTTCCTGGAAATTGGAGTGACCTTTAACCTGCTGCAAATGCTGATCTTATCACCGCAGATTTGTTTTGATCAAGGGGGAACAGCTACGTCCCGAGCGTCCTATCTGGAACCCGGCTGGACAATTGGAGCAATGTCAGACGGAACACTTGCGTTGCCATGCCAACCTCTGAGCCTTCCTCATGCAGGATGGGGCCGGACAAAGGCTCCCCGCTGTGCCACATACTGCTGTGGGCTCTTTGGTTGTCAGGCGTGGGGGTGGACACTCTGCGAATAACCGTCCTGATCACCTGAGAAGTTGTCAACACAGAAACCATCTTGATACCTTTGGAGGGAAAATTCAAAACAATTCTCCACCTGCAGAAATGTGATGGCAGAGCTGGAGAGAGAAGCCGATTTGGATACATTACTTTTCTACTTATCAGGGTTCCATCCCGGTCCATGTAGTGCTCCTCTGTTGTAGATTCGCCGGGGATGTTCCTTGCTTCCTCTCCCTGAAAGCGTCAGTAATTAGCTCGAGGCTAAAAAAGCAACCTACGTAAATATGACAATCGCCGTCACCAATGAACGCACACCCATAGCGGTGAGAAGAAGAGCTCTTTGTTAGCCTTCAACCTGCTTAAGTCCACAACACGGCAGCATCAAACAAGAAAAAAATGTTCAATGCTGCACAGTAACACACACCCACACACCCACACACCTGCATCAACAATCCCTCTCTCTCTCTCGCCAACACACACAGAGACTAATGCCAAACTAACACCAAGCTAACACCACTACTGTTCACACCAGAGCTCCCTGTGCCGGGATCAGACCCAAACCAGACCACAGCAAACTCAGGCCCAGCACAGGTTGGGGGCTCGTGGGGTACCTTCAGAATGAGACGGCGCCTGTAGATTTTGGTGGTTACAGTCTGCTCCTCCTCTGAGCCAGAATCTACAGTAACTCGCTGCTGGAAAAGTCATTAGAAGATCATTACATGTGGAAGCACTTAGGTAGGAGAAGCTGTTAGTGGTCAGATGATTGGTAGATGTCATTTGTAATGAGGGGGTTCGGAGGGATGTCGGTACATTTCCCTTATCTGTTCGCCTGTCAAGGGAAAACACCTGGAATACAAGAACTTTCTTTGGTCATAACTAATCCAGCTGGATCAGGAACGATCTGGAACAAGAGGTCAGCAGCAAGGTTCGAGGTACAAATTGCTACCTTTGTGCTACTCACCAATGTCTCCAAACTATTTCAAGTCAGACAGTTTGGAGAGGTGAAGAATTTACATTGTTGACATATGTTTGTATTTACCTGGACTTTCTTCTCTGATACTAGTGCTCCCTCCGCCCTTCTGCCATTGGATGACTCTGAGGAGGCCTCCTGAGGTGAGTGCTTTGAGTGGTCACCGTTTGGACGGGACCTCCCTGATTCTGCCCTGGATGATGATGTGATGGAGTCACTGGAATTCTCTTGGCTGTGGAAGAGACGGAGGCGAGGCGAGGTTAGGTTCTTGCTGATTTCTGAGCACCTTGTCCGGCAGGTTGTTCCCACGTTTACCTTTCCCGTCGGTCCAGCAGGTCCGAGCTGATGCTGCGACCTGGCGTTGGCGGCTCTACAACGCTGGACGAATCACTGTGCCAACCTGGAAGTGAACATATGTCTTTTTCTGTCTGCTCAATGCGATGGAGAAGCTCTTGGACCCTGTGCTTGGGTAACTCTTCGCTCTCCTCCTCCTCTGAGCCTTCTTCTTTCTTCGCTTCCGCGGTCAATTCTTTACCTCCATCTCCATCCTCCTCTTCGGCATCCGCTTTGATCTGACTGGGCTCATGCTCCCCGTGTAACAAAACTTGGGGCTGAGAGCATCGATCGCTTAACACCAAGTCCTCAGGTGCCCCATCCCCTTCATACTTCACCTGCACATCTCCACATCCTGATAATCTCCTTTCTACATCAAACTTCTGGGTCCCATCTGAGTCCTCATCCCTCCTCTTCTCTCTACATTCGTTCGTGGCTCCAGCTTCTATTGTGGTAATGTTTTCCAGGACCTCATGTCCCAAACTCCCTGTCAACCTTTGTGCTTCTCTCTCCCTCTCAACCTCACCAACTGGACCTTGATTTCCCTCTTGTGAAATAATTTGTTGCTTGAGCTCCATATCTCTCTCTTTCTCTGCTGAACTGTCTTTGTCCTCGGCCCTCTTAGTCCCCTCTTCTCCGAGCACACCTTTACCCTCTGCTAGCTCTCCTCCCCCCGACACAACAACCTCCTCCACCTTATTTGTCACTTCATTCCCAGCACTTTTCCACCCCTCGTGCTCCTGTCCTCCACCTGTCGCCTCTTCCCGCTCTCCTGCTCGTGCTCTATCAGGTGAAGAGGAGGGAGTGATGGATGACACAGATGACGGGGAAGGGGATGATGCGGAGTAAACCATGTCAATGTCAAAGTCAAACTTATCAGGGGATGAGCGTAACTTCAGCTTGTTCATCTCCACTTCAGTGAAGGTCTTGTCCTCCTCCTCGCTCAGAAGAAGGCGGTCGTTCAGTGCAATGTGGGGCTTTGTGACCTTTGTTGGAACAGGGTCTGGGAGGTCGAAGGTAGGGATGGACAGAGCGAGTTCGCAGGGTCGGGGAGGGCTCTTAGGGGGACTGTTGGGTTCCCTACTATCAGGCTTTGGCTCCGGACTCCAGAGAAGGGGCTTGGGCCGGGAGGAGGCCTCGTCAGGGGTGTCTGGGCTCGGGTAATGGTGCTGTTGATGGGCAGCTAGGGATGGGTTGGGGGTGACGGGGAGTTCAGGTTCCAGGAAATGGGGATTGGAGTGCAGTGCGGCTGGAGACTGCAGCTCCGCTAGAATGGTGTGATAATCTGTTGGTGACATGATGACAAATGTAGAGACATACACACATCGAAATGTGCAACTAAAGAAAGAACACCCACCCATAATCACACACACACACACAGTGACAATGACACCATATTGTGACATGACAGTTGCCCAAATCTAAAGCATGTTTCCAAACCACCACTTGCCAAGATGGCCGACAGCACCACGACAATAATAAGAGGCTAGAAATAAATAGAAATTCAAATTCAAACAATTTTTGCCAAACTTTGCAAAACAGAAATTGGTTTTACTTTTAGCAATGTCACTGTCATTTTGCCATCAGACAAAATACTGAAATGAGACTCAAGTGACATAAGGTCATGTTAATCAAGAAATTAATAGTCATTTGCACAGGTGTTCGGGTACATGCTCAGATTACACATTGGAGAGATGAAAGAGGCAGGACTGTAATAACAAATAAGTACAGGAGAGGACATTAAGACAAAGGGGACAAACACTAAATGTATATCTCGCTTGTGGAGGGGTCAAGACGGATGCGCATCTGAGGGGAAGGCGGGGATTTGGAGGAAGCACAGGTACATTGGCAGAAAGGGCAAGGTGACAGGGAGCGGAGAGGAGGTGAGAAGGGACCCGGGCTGGGACAGCAGGACCCGCAGGGAGAGATCGGAGGTAGGGAAATCAATGAGAGGGGGGACACAGGACGGGAGGAGACAGTCAGTTGGGTGCCTAACGACTCTCTGGTTGATTCTGTGATGGTGGGCGATGTAACACGGGTGACTGACGGTTTGACAATTGGTTCAGGTAAATTGTGAGCTTGTGAGGAGCAGTTATGACAGTTGGTAGGAGGAGTGGTATGAGGTTTAGAAGAGGGACCAGGCACTGAGAGAGAGGCGGTTTCATGATCTGGAGTGGACACGGGGGAGTGAGTAGTGGGTGGAGGAGTAGGAGTAGGGGTGGGTGGTAAGGGCGATGTGATGAAGGAAATGGGGGAGGAGGGTTTAGGGTAGAAGGGGATTGGCTTGAATAGCGCTGGAGGTGCCAAATCCATGTGGGAGATGGAGGATTCATAACTTGGGGAGCGCAACAGGGAAAAGCTGCAATCCTGAAGTGCCAGAGTGGGAGTAAGCGGGGTGGGTGGTGGTGTGGGGGTTTGGTCTGGATAAAGACAAGGGGCTGTCTCCACAAACATAACACGGCCAGATTTCTGAGGGGTCAGAGGGATGATAATGGTAACTTCTGGAGGCAAGAGGGTGAGGGCCACAACAAAAGTAAAACAGTTCAAGAGAGGAGCGAGAGAGGGAAGAAGAAGAGAGCGTTCAATGTAAAACAAGTTTGCAGAAAAAGTTAATGAATGGCAACAGTGACAACGGGGTGTGCAGAACAGCAGGCGGAGACCAGCGAGGGGGCAACGCGGGTGGATGGAGATAGGGCACACGCATAACTCCTCATTTGTGATGAGTTGTTATGTTAACAGCACTGAGGACTGCTGCAGGGGAGGCGATGGGAGGGAGGAGGAGCGGGAGCAGGAGGGAGAGGAGGCTGGTTTTGCAGAGGAGGAGGAGGAGGAGGAGATTCTCTCATCTATCCAAGGAAGGCTCAGAGGAACTGGAGGAAAGCTAAGAGTACTAACCTTCATTCAGAAAGGAAAGCAGACTCTATCAGGTGATAAGAGTCTCTACTCAAGTTAGACATCTATTACAAAACATGTAAAGCAGGGCAGTGCGGCAAGCACGTGGTTAGAAAAGCATTTGGACCAGATTCTGCTCATTTGTTGCAAATAGAAACAATAAAATGTACATTTGATAGATTTAACCTAAGTAAGCTACGTTAGCTCGATCATTTAATGTAACAGTTATTCATTATCACACAAGCATAGCAGGAAGTCAGGCTAAAGGGAACAATATATTCATGTAAAACTGACAACATTATCTCCATAAACTGAACAGTGAACTAAAAACGAATTGGGAAGTTGATTACGGGAATTAAAAAGGTTCTGACAATAACGTTGCTACAGATCAGCTCTTATGTAACGTGAGCCATGCATGCAACAGTGGCACACCAGCACTCATGCAGCAAACAAACAAGTAGCAGGGACACGTAAAAGCAAGACTTTACCATCAGCCTGTTCTCGGAACACTGAGTTATCGTCGGCAAAACACCTCGTGCCAGAAACGTTACCATAATCAAATATTGGACCCTCCAGCAAAGTCACAATATCCATCCGATTGACTTTGGTCAGCACTGAAGTTAAGGCATCCGCTGGGGAGGAGCAGAAAAGTCCATAAATATCTCCTGATGCAATTGGAAAGCTTACTTTGTTTATGAATTCAGTTCATTTAACTGTGAGACATTTCTAATTCAAACAACACTCACCTCTTGTCCAACAGCATCTTACAATGTGTCAAGTTCAAACCAAACTAAAAGAACTCGCTACCATGAATTACTGAGTCACCATGAGGTAGAAAAAGAAGAGAATAGTAGGCTGAGGGATGTTAATTTTTATCAATAAGAATGGCCTTACTTGTGGCATTTTTCCCTTCCCGGTTGACCCATTTCTTCAACAGCATGAAGCTCTGTGCCGTCAAAGAGTTGGGATTCTCTAGTCTGATATGATTGATCTCATCCACGGTGAAGTTCATCTCCCGAGCCAGCTCTGCCAGGGACACAAGCAAAAGGGTCAGGCAACGGCGAAAAGTACAACACCCTGAAATTCTCTGTGAATGGCTTGAGATGTACCCGTCCAGCTGAGTCCCAAATGATCTGCAACGATGGCCATCCGAAGGTCTGTTCGCTCACAGGGGCTCTGAGGACCTGAGAGAGTCGAAGATGGAAAAGAGTTTTCAGTAAGGATCACATCATTCTCCTCCTGTACAATGATGTCAGAGAAAAAGAAATATGTGTATACATGTTTCCTTTTCTGGCCACCGGGGTGACAGTATCGAATGAAGATGTTAGATACAGAGATATAATCAAATGCCTCGAAATTGCCAGAGGTCTTTTGCGATTATCCAAGTCAGTATTGATGTAATACGGGCTTTCTTCTCCAAGGATGACCAGAAAAGGAGATATCACACTACAGACATTATGGATAACTAAAACATGTTAATTGTAAGTGGTGATCTGTGACGGTTTTGGGGTACGTATCCTCTAAGCATGAGTACTACATAAAAGAAAGCATAACATGATTCTCAACAGCACACGCATTGTTCTGAAAGTCCACAGAGAGGAATTCTGGGTGCTACTCTACAATGTCAACATGCGAAGAGGATTCTGTGTGATGCACGATTATTATGAGTTTAAATTATACAATAAGTAGCAGAGTAAATAGTGTAGGAGGAAACTATTGTATGAGCTCCACAGCCAACCCCCATACACACACGCACACACAGACTGGCAGGCTAACAATAGACTGGTCGTGACAGTGGACCAGTCGCTACTACTGGCATGCTCAATTAGCTGATCTACAGGGGTTGAGGGGAGTTGAGAGAGGGAAGCAGAGGAGAGAATCTTGCAACAAGGACAATACAGTGCACAGTACATTGATGACAAAAAAGAAATTCAAATGATAGCTTAAGTTCTAAAGAGAGTATGTCAACACGCCACAGGCATTCCAGTCCATCCATTAACGATCACAACGATGTCATGCAACTAAAAGTGAAATATAGAAATATATAGATGTATTTTAAACATAGTGTGAAAATTTTACAAACTAGGCTTGATCTCCGCGATGGGAGGCGTTCGAGACCCCGCGAGTCCCTGACTGCCCTCCTTCCCATCAGTCCGCCTACTCCTCCTGCTCCTCTCACTGCCGGAGGCCCTGTCCGTCGCCGCCACCTTTGCCCTTACGGACGCGGGCCCGGCCTCAGCCCTCGAACCTCTACCAGACCTGGATGAGCGGGAGGGCTGGGAGGGCTGGGAAGGCTGGGAGGCGTCCGACAGAGAGGTGCTCCGGGAGGTGCTGTCTTCCTCCGACTGTTCTGTCTTTTTCTCCTCGTCTGACAGTCGGTCCACCAACTTTAGCGTCTCCCCGCTAATGTCTTTAAAGTATTTGATGGTGCGCTTACAAACTTCGCTAGGGTTCTCCTGTCTATTCTGTCTGCTTCCTGCCTCGGTTGTCACGGCACTGACCTGATGCCTCTCCTTCGCTGGCAACCTAGAGGGCAACTGTATTGCTTTTCTCTCAGTGTCCAATGCCCTCGGTGACTGGGAGGTGACCCTGACTGAAATAAGAGAGCTTGCCGTGGTCGCAGGGTTGCTCTTTTTAACGTCCTTTATCGGTATTCTAGATCTGGGCTCTACTTTGGCTATGGCTGGCTCTGCTCTTTTCTTGACCTCAACCTTGGTTGCTTGCTTGGGCTTCTGTTTGCCTATGGCTGTTCCCTGTGTATGAAAAGACCACCCTGATGCTTTCACGGGAAGCCTGGATTTTGGCTGCTTCACTTCACTCTCTTTAGCCGTTTCATTTTTTTGTTCCTGCTTTTGACAATCATGCTCCATCTCCACTCGTTCTTCTAAATCCCTACTGCATAGGGCCTCTATCCTGCTGGCTTTCTGAAGGGTCGGCTCAGACGAGGACTGCAAATTAAAGACTACACTGCCACACTGGATGTAGTTAGCTAGAACACTAGAGGACTCCAGGTTATTGTTGTTGTTGCAGTTCTCTGAGGGGAAATCTCTCCTCTCTACCTTGGGCTCCACGTATCTCATTGGCTGACTTTCTCCTCGCTGACTCTCTATACTGATATACTCTGGCACCATTTGACCTTCTGACATGTCGGCTTTAGCCTCCGTGACATCCCCTGAGTCTTTTTTCACAGTTATGGAGGCGGCTATACCCATTTTAATTGGGGTTCGCAATTTGGGGTCGACCTTAGAGGCTGTGATAGTGCATGAGGAGGCGATCTCGGCTATGGCTTCGGCGGTGGGGGCATCGCTGCCAGTCTGTGCAGGGGCTGTTTTTGCTGATGATGCTGATGGTGTTGTTGATGTGGTGCTGCTGTCTGTGCTGGTGTCTGTAACCTTGCCATCTACCGTGGCCCTTTCCCCTGTTTTTGACTGAGAGGAAATGACCTTGCCCCCTCTCCCCTTTTCCCCTGATTTAGGCTCAGAGGAATGCTCACCAATCTGGAAAAACTGAAGCCTCTCTTCAACAAAGTCCCGCTTGCTCATGTCAATAGCACCACTGCGCGTCATCTCAAACATCTTCCCTTCGTGGAAAGGGAAGGGGTTAGGCTCACTAGTTGGTGTGCTCTCGTCAGTTGGTGTTCGAGCGGGAGTTGTGTCTGGTGTTGTGGCCTGTGACTTGTCCTCCACTGATAAACCAAAGGGCTTGGGGTCTTCATCTTTTGATTTGACCTCGAAAATCCCATCGTTATCGCTCCCTTTGGTTGACCAGGGGTCAAATTCCAGACCTTTGGTGGCAACAGTTTTAAAAGTGGAGTTCAGCTCCTCTTCAAGTTGATAGCCAAAGTAGTTGTCTCCAAAGCCTTGCCTATCAGGTAGTCTCCCTTCGAGGGTGTAATCTTTTTCATCTGCACCACCTTTGGCTGAGGAAGCTTTGGCTTTTGACTTTCCATGCTCACCCCCTTCCTCACACTTTTCCTCCTGTATGACCTCAAGCTTTGACTGACTAAATGCTGTTTTCGGATCATTGGACAGACTAGTTGTTTTCGGGTCCTCGCTCAATCCATCATCCTCATCTTGGAGATCGTATCCGTCTAGAGAGTCGATCTCAGTTGCATCTGTGTCATGCGAGAACTCTGCCGTGGTTGCTATGGAGCAGTCAGTGATTGACTGGTCGTTGCCATTCTGCTCAAAACCATCGTCTTCCCCCTTCACGACACTCTTGAGCCCAGACTCTTTCTCGTCTCCGTTTTTCTCCGATTTCCGATGTTTTGCGCCCTTCCCTCCATCGTCCTTCATTTTGAAGGTGTACTTTTTGGCGGGGGCGGGATGAAAGACGGACTCGTCATCGCTGGAGTCACTGTTATCAGCCCCTGGAGGAATTGGGGAGGGTGGCTGGACCCTGATTATTGGCTCAGCTAACAGGTGCCTATCATGCTCTTCCTGCAGGTTGACCTCCATCATTTCAGTTTCGGCTTCCGAGGAACCACGTGATCCCTTTCTCTTGATGCTAGAGTGCTCTGCCTCTAGAGGAGGAGGAGGGGGGAACTCAATGTAGGCGACTCTTTTCTCTTTGGACTTCTCCTGTCTTTTGCTGACGTTGTAGGAGGAAGCTGGTCTGGCTTTTTCCTTTGAAGACTCCTTGTAGATGAGGGTCTTGCCCTCATCTTCCTCAGACTCCTCTAGAATAGGGCTTGGCATGCCAGCCATGGAGCCTATCACAGATTCTGGCATTCTCGAGGTCAGGCTGACCTCCTCTGAGCTGGGGGTTTCAGGAGTCACTGGGCCTTTCCCAGAGCTGTCCATGAAAGTAACTTGCTCCAGAGTATCATCTTCTGGACTGCCTTGGGGTGATGAATGTTGCTTTTGTTTTATTGTATAAAATGCACCCCTAGTTTCATGCACTGTCCTACTTTCATGGCTTACCACTTTTTTGTATGTTCCCAGCTGACCTGAGGCAGTTTCCTTTTCATACTGCTTCCCTACTTGGATGCTAACGTACACTGGCAATGGCTTAATATCTTTAAAACCCTCAGTGACAACTACAGGAGTTACTTTCTCCAAATACTCTATTTGGTTGTCATCTAGACCATTACAGACTACATTTGACCTGCTACCGTCTACTGAATCTGTGCATCTTCCTACAGTTGACCCAATGGTAGACTTGGCTTCTGAGCTGTTTAACCGATTTTTAACCAGAGTGGGTATGTGAGACCCACCCCTCTCACATGATTCAACTGGGGCATCTAATTTTGAGGAGGATTGTAGTTTCTCTGAAGAACTAGATGACTTTCTTGCAAGAATTGGTGATTCCGAGTTTTTTTTTAGACTGTCCGGGGTACCCGGACTTTCTCGGACAACAAATTCTGTGTAGATGATCTTCTTTGTTGTTTCCTGCCGTTGGGGATCACTGTTGCCATCGCCTATTGTTTCTTGTATTATGGAATGAGATGGTTTTGATTGGGCCTTGTAGTTCCCGTAGCCTTGGCTCTCCCACGACTTAAATAACTTTTTGTCGTCCTGCTCTTTCCCCCTTGATTCATGCTTTGGTGAGAATCTTTTAGATTCCCCATCTAAACCTCTTCTTTGGGCTCCTGGGCTGTCTGGTGTTTTAGGGCTACTTGGACCTGCAAATACCTGGTAAGCTGGCAGCCTGCTCTCTTGGAGTTTCCGAATTGGAGGACCGGGCAACCCACTTGGTGGGGTCTTTTCTTGCTTAAGAGCCTCTTGTTCAAATTTTAACCTAACCGCATTGACTTTTGAGGAAGACATCTGAAAAGGTTTGGGACTTTCGCCTGTGCTGCCATGTGATGGGCCCTCTCTGTGCTTTCTTGCATCTGTGTCATTATAGTGCAGAAGCACTCTTCTTTCTGGACTACTGGGCAAGCTGGCACATTTCCGATCGCTGGAACCAAACCTGTCCCTGAGCCTCTCCCTGCTCCATTCCTCCCCACTACCCCCGTTTCTGTACGATGGCCTTTCAGGACTACTGTGCGTCGAGCTGGGCCCCGATCGCGTCTCCCTGCAGTCTGGCCTGCGGGACTTCTTCTCCGGAGATGAAAGCTCATCATTGAGTTGCTCTGTTTTATCGCGAAAGAACTGAGAAACCTCACTGAGCTTCTCCTCCGCCTCTTTTACAGTCCTGTCTACTCTGTCCTCGTAAATAAGCTGATCTCTTCCTTTACTCTGTGTGTCCTCAGAAACACGCATCCAGACTGATTGCTTTGGGCTTCCCGGCTCGGATGAATACTGCAGAAGAGTCAGTTTGTCGTAGTTATCATCAACATTGGCTATTCTCCCAGATTTGTCAAACACATTCCTTGATGATCTAAAAACGTACTCAGTCCTTGGTGTACCAGACTTCCCCTCACTATGAGAACTCCTGTCTGGTGAGTGAAAGCGCGACCGATCTCTAAGGTATTCTTCTGTGTCTGAATGAGACTGGTCAAGTTTTTCAGACAGAAGCATTTTTTCTGCAAAATTATAGGACTCCCCCCTGAGCTCTGACGACTCATCCTCGTTGTACTCCACAGACTGTTGGCTCAGTATTCTCAGTGTTTTGTAGGAGTCATCTGCCAAAAGCTGCGCCGAACTCGGTCGACTGTCCTCTTCTTGTGAAATGGGTGTGTTGACTCTGGAGGACTCGAGGTAACCTGGAAGCGATTCTTCTTCCTCCTCCTGTCTATTACCCGGGTAGTAATACATTTCCTTCTCCGCGTGGTTTTTAGTCTCTCTAATGATGACCTCTGTTGGCTCTGCTTTATTGCCCTTTTCAATGTGAACCTCAATTATTCTTTCAACCTTGGGTTTGGGGTTGATGTCTTCAAGGTTTCTCTGAGATGTCTCCTCGTTGCTGGACTTGTGCTCAAAGAGCCCTGCCAGCTCTCTAGAGGGGTCTTTGCCTGACTGGAAAGCCTTCATGATATCGTGCACAGACATTGTCTCCTCACACCTCTCAGACGACGTCTCTTTGCCAGGGGGTTTGTGGTAAACCATTCTGGTGGTGGTGGTGATGTGTGTCTCCTCTTTCACCCGCATTCCTTTCCCCATTGGATCCTCCTCAGGAGTGCCTTTAACTGGATAGCATTTATTCTGCTCTGGAGTTGGAGAGGGTTGACCCTGATGTACCCTCGAGTCTGAATCAATGTATCTTACATTATGTGGATCCTCAGATGTTCCTTGTTTGCTGTCCTCAGGAGACTCATAGCTTCTGATGACATGGACAACTTCAGTCCTAGTTTCAGTGATCATTGGGGGAACTGGGATATCTTGAAAAAGGGCTTTGGGGCCTGTACCTTCTGCACTCTGAGGGGCTGAGGGTGTCCTTTCACTTCTGGTTTCAAACCCACTGTCTGAGAGGGGGCTCTTATCTTGCTCATGTGATATGTCATCAGGAGACTCTAGCACAGTATCTGCTCCAAAGAGGGCATCTGATATCTTACTAATCTCCTTGTCCGAGGGTGAGGAGCGCATATTTGTCGGAGGCATTTTGAGCTTGTGCTCCTGAACTGCAATGGCAGGCTTCAAGACACGTTTCTGTTTCTCCTCTCCCTCTCTTTTCCCCTCATCTAATTTATGCTTTGTGTCATGCAATTTGGAAAAGGAATTACTACCGACATCATTGGCAAGGTAGTCAACCACTTTGGAGAGATTAAAATCTCTGTCTGAAATTGTCTTGGATTTGACTTGAGGGACCACAGTCTCATATCTTGGAGGGTAGCTCCAGTTGCTTGGTGGTTGTTCAACTGGTACTTTTGAAAAGTGTATATCGTCCAAAGAGCTCCTTGCCAGGGAGGTCCTGCCATCCTCCTCTGTAAGAATTTCGCTTACTTTTACGAGATCTTGTTTTACTTTCTCTACAATCCTATAAGGTTCTTCATCTTCCATCTTTCCCTCTTTGGGAGAGTCAGACTGAAATCCCTTATTGGCTGCAGCATTCGGGTCTGTTTGCAATATTGCCGACATGCGTATCAAGTCCTCTTTCATTTCAGCGACATCCTTCAGAATCTCCTGGCTGGATGACAGTGGCGATGTAGTGGATGCTTTTACACCAGCAGGTAGGTGAGGGGGTTTCATAGGGGAGAGAACTCGCCCGAACGAAGACTGCATCTGAGGGTTCATTTCAGCGGGTACAGTCCTGCGCGGAGACAGAAGTGCATTTGCCGACTTGGAAACCTCTGGTAGCTTTTTAAACTGCGGCTCTGGTAGCACGTTGATTACAGAGTAAACAGGAACAGTGACAGTGCTGGATGTCACAGCAGTGGTGGCACTGGGAGGGGATCTTAGAGAGGCATACAGGGAACTAGAAGCTGACGATCTAATGGACTGGTATGAGGAAGAGGCAGACGAGGACAAGGACTTCAAGGTACCGTAGCCAGCAGAGCAAGAGTTCAAAGTTTTTTCAACCTCATCGAAGGCTGCATTGACGCTTGTCGTGGCGGCATTGGTGGTTGCTTGTATTCTCTCTTGCAGACTGCTCGCGAGAAGGGACGTTGGGGACGAGGAGCGGTACTGTGGGGGAGGCGCTGTGCCATTGATTAGAGCCGCGGCACAAGGAGGTGGGTTTGATTTGAGGGGCGACGAAAGAGAAGAGAACAGGTTCCTCGAAGGGCTTGAGGGGTCCGCAGAGGACCGTACAGAAGACAGGCCAGGCACTGTTTTGATGGGAGAGGACGAAGTGGTGCCGGATGTGCCCCCTATCACAGTTTTGTATGGTAGTGAAGAGCTAAACATGTTCAGGGAGGATTTGGGGGAGGTTGGTGGGGTCATGGCTAAGGATGTTCTTTCAAGAAGAGTGCCTCCTCCCCCAGAGACGGTTATGGGGGAGGACCTAGCTGACAGCGTTGCCAGTCCTTTCATTGATAACGCATCTGGGGCACATTTTCGTGGTGAGGCCAGTGGACTGACATTGACGGGATACTGGGCCTGCTGGACTACAGTTTTAATAGGCGAAGAAATGCTCCTGTACGATCTGATTGGAGAGGCAATGTCACTAGCTGACTTGATGGAGGAGGCAGGTGAGCCGGGGATGTTGGTCTTGATGGGGGAGGCCGAGTTGATGGACCAGACAGACTTTAGTGGAGAGGCAGAGGGCGTGTTGGATGACGAACTGGAGAGGGAGCCAAACCCAGACTTGGCTTGGCCAGGGATGGTGACAGGAACAGGCGACCACGCCTGATAAGATCTCGTTGAAAAGACAGGTTTGTGAGGGTAGCCAGAAGGCTGTGTTCTCGGTGAGCTTCGATCAGTTGTTTCTTCAACAATAAGTAAAACCAAAGCAACAAAGAATAAAAGGAAAATGTAACGGAAAAATAATTTCAAATTAAAGATAAAAACCAGAAAGAGAAATTTGTGTGAGTCAGAAAACAGCATCAAGCACATTAGAAACATAGAATTTGTTTTTTGTTTTTTTAAAAATCTAAACCATGAGAAGCTAATCTAATGGCACAAAATGACAAGTGATGGTCTAAAATTGGTGGCTAATGAGGAGGTACGTAAGAGGAAATAATGGAGTGCAGCAACAAAAACAGTTGACATAAGACTGAGGTGGTAAAAGAGAAGGACATGGCAACAAAAAGTACAATTCCATTGACTTTTGACGTGCTTAAGGTATTTGCCTCTTTGCAACAGTGTCTTTCAGTGTCTTTCTTTGACTGACATAGATGTGATTAACCTTTCATTTGGTTCATTTTCAATGCCAGAGATGACCCCACAAGTGTAGACCACTGATAAAGGAAAACAGCATTTACTTGTTTGGTCATGACTTAAAATAAAATATGAAGTTGCACTTTACAAAAAGGCACTTTACGCCATTGAAGCCTTCCTGTGTGCCCTAACTGAAATCCAACTTCCATTATGTTTGGACATTATTTCATCAGTATTTGTTGAGTCAAACAAATTCATAGAAAACAAAAAATTCAGAAGTTTTAAGGAAATGTTACATTGCTGAGGCAAGGAAACCAGCCTGTCTGCTGGTAACACTGTGGGAGTACTAAGTATGAAAACCTACTTATAACAAATGGTAGAATGTATCCCAATATTTGGTCATATTAAGTCTCTCATTAACAAAAGAAGGCAAGTTATTGTAAAGTGCAACCTATTACCACAATAGTACACAGCCGCACACAATCATAAAGCCAATAAGAGTGAAATGGCCACAAAATGAATGAGGACATCCCAAAGGAATATTTTTATTCAATGTGAATCAAAACACTTGGTCCAAATAATATATGAACAGACAGAGCAATCCCATTATGGTCACAAATGTGGAACAACAGAGGAGTGGTGACAAGGTGACCTGTCGTCGAAATGGGTGTGCGTGAGCAAAGCATGACTCACGGTGAACCATGCAAATGAGTCCAAAATAATCATATGTCTGTGGTGTGTGTTGAGAATGATATGAGATGAACATGGTTGGTCTGATGGTTTGTTCCTACGTGTGAAGGGACCTCAAGACACTAAACTTCATTCAAATTCAAATTCCATTCAGTGTTTGATATCAACGGATGACTTTATAGTAAAGTAAAAATGGGGAACTCACTCGCTGCTGGGTCGGTCAAATAGCTGTAGCGCTTACGCAAAGCTAAGGAGGCAAAGGTATGACGTCGTTCTGGCTTTTCGGTCTGAAACAAATCAAAAAGAGCAAAAGATGCTGTAACAGAAAAGTGGGATAAGATGCGATCCTAATGTCAGAGGGTTAAATATCTGCATTTAGTCTGGGTGCACGGATCCACTCCATGTTTTAGTACATGCAGTTAGTACTGGCTCGGGGAGCTACCGCAGTCAAGCGCAGTGTTTCCTTTGGAGACAAGGAACAGATTGCAAAGAATAATAAATAGGTTTAGCAAAACTAGCGTGCTCTGACGTGCTTTGTCTAGTTCTGAAGTGGGAAGCACAAATCACGCTCAGATCTTTTTAGGTAGGAAAAAACATTGTTATAATAACAAGGTGGTTCCTTAAAAATGATGAGCATCATTGTATAAATAATCACGATGGTAATATAAATAATGTATGATATATATTACTGTATGCAAGATGGTATCAATTACAATGTCATCGTTTTGTTGTATAGTGCAATGGAGGTAAAGGTAATCAAAAAATTTCCTGCCTCAACTACACATAATACAAATGTCAGCCCATGTCTACGTCCAATGTGTGCCCACTCTATGTTGTTTTTTCTTTTTTTTTGCTCCGAGCTGAGGCTATTAGTGCTTTGCTAGGGATGAGCCAGGGACCCCTGAAGTGGACGGCTGATTGTGCGCGTTCAGCCCTGCGTGAGACTTCCTGTGAGTCGGTTAATTGTATGAAGTCATGGTGATGTCCTGCTGAACATGTATGGAAACGAAGAGAGAGATGAAAACAAGCTGAGGTGCGGCACACAAATCGCTTCCACTCGGACTTTGGATGAGAGCAACGATAAATAAATCCCTGCCGGTCTCAAAAAGCCATTTCCACTCATGCACTACGTGAGGGCGACGGACGGCACGACTGTCCCGGCTGAACGTGATGCTTATGGCGACGTCTGCGGTAAAGCCAACACAAAGGGTCACAAAGAAGAAGCGGTTCCGAGTGATGATGAAGATTCTGTTTACCTCATCATCAGGATCGGACTCCATATCCTGTGGTATTCCCAAGGTGCATGGCAGGAGGAGAGAGAAGCGACACAATGGAGAGCAGGGGCGTTATAGAAGGCGGGGGGAGGGGAGGGACAGGGAAGGAGGAGCGGAAATCAAAAATCAGGGGATGAAAATGGAGCAGCAAAAACAACAGAAGGCTTCCGAATAAAGCTATGAGGATTAATAAACACAAAAACGGCAAAGTAACAGAAGCGACGGCAACATAATTACATCGTTTCTTGTGATCAGTCCACACCACATCAAAGAAACAAAGGAGAATCTGGCTTTGCTGAAATTCTCAAGGCGCCCACAGTGAGCCAAGCGGTGGAGCGCAGCACGAATGCATGTGTGGCTGGAGTGTACGCTGTGGGGTCCAACGGCTGGCACAGGCTTTAACACCCATCAAAGACACGAGCAGCAGGCAGTCGTCTCTAAACCGAGGTGGAGCTCACGGCCTACACCCGGTGTCGGGACAATGTTACGTCCTGTTTCAGATTGGCCTACGTGATGCGGTGATGTGATGTGGCCTACAGAGTCGGGGCGGTGCGGCGGCGGCGGCGGCCTACCTTCTTGTGGGTTGGCAGTGTGATATTCAAATTGCATATGGCCGCCTGTGGAAGACCTTTGGTGTTCTTTGGCTCTTTCAGGAAGGACAGGCGTCCGCAGGGCTCCTGGCCCATGTCTCTGATCTGTAGGAGCCAGAGGACGCAAGAGTTGAAGAACAAATATACCAAAATAATCCAGAATCACCTGTAAACATGGACGCCACAGGCCTAGGGTGAGACAGAAGGAGAACGTTACCTTCACATTGAAGGGAAGTCTGTTTTCCTTGAAGGAGTAGAAGTTGAACACCAATTGCTGTCCACTTTTGGTGAGAGGAGACAGGTTGCCATAACAATCTACATGGATAGGCTTTCCCTCCAGAACCTACAGCCGTCCAGAAAGGGGTCAGTTGACCAGAAAACGAGGTCCTTCAAGAACGTCCTCCCACTCAAACTCCACACGCTCTCACCTCGATGTCTTTGCTCCGCGCCACCTCTTCAAAGTTTTCCTGCTGCTCCAGCGTTTTGTCCACTTTGTCGTCCGTCATGCAGAAGCAGCGCAGCCGGGCCTCCACGATGTCGTTCATCTTGGCGAACACCACGAACTTGGCCAGGTACGGCACGCAGATCAGCTCCCGGTATAACTGAGACGCCAGACTCACCGTCTCAGGAATCTGGTGACAGTCTGCGAGCCAGAACCTGATGAGGCAGAAGAGATGGGGAGCCCGTGACGTGAGGCCGGACGTGTTTGGAGGAAGATTGTGTGCTTATACTTCCTACTGCACGTTTCCAAATCCTCTAATGTGCAGCACATTTTTCAGGTTAGACTCTTGACTGGCAAATTAAACGAGATTGGTTGTGTCTTTGAAGGGTTCAAGCGCTCACACTGTCGCCAAATCTCATTACGTCTCAGAGCTCTGCTAACAACAAGCCACACACTGGCCTCATGACTCCAATCCATTTATGAGAACATTTTCCAGGAGGTCAAACAGCCACCCAAGCACTGCATCACACTTCCTCGCTCCCATCTGCCTTTGTGTCTACCATGCCCTGCCGTGTTCGTGCGCCAGTGTGTGTGTCCCTCACCTGGCCGACACGTTTGTAGTGAAGGAGACGCAGTCGGTCACAAAGGACAGCGGTGTGGTCCCTGTGATGTCCTCCCACTGGGCAGGGGATGTCCCCCCTGTGAGGGACAAGGACCAAAGCAGATGAGATCTGAGCTCCTTCATCTTTTCTGGTTCCAGCACAGCGTCCTCACATCGCACACACCCGGTCACACACACTCGCTTTGCTTTGATGCCGAGTCAGCTGCCACTCTCACTGATTTTTGTTCGATAAGGGGAACCTTGAGTCAGTTCAGAACTTTGATAGTGTTGCGTCTGAAGGTCTACTTGCCGGTGATGCTGCAGAGCAAACGTAGGCAGGGAGCCGTCTCTCCCCGATGCCCGCTGGGGTGCCCCTCTGCCGATCGAGGTGGGACTGGGATTGTCATGGTGATCGGCTTGTGGAACTTCCGCCTCCTGGGCTCCACTGTCACGATGGGGCTGAATGTGGCTCTGTTGCCGAGCACCGCCCTCGCCATGTCGTCTGGCACGGGCTGGGCCTGCAGAGAGGGGTGGACAGAGAGGGGGACGGGGACAGACGAGGGGGCGGGTGAGGTCACCGTGGGACGACTATGGCTCAGGCTTTCCTCTGGTCTGCTCTACCTGCAGGCCGACGCGGATCTTCTTAGTTAGTGCGCCTGGTGGGAAGGAGGCCTGGACCATGGGCACCGTGGTGCTGGACAGCGTCCCTCCATCGGGACCCATGTGGTTGGACTCCTGCTTTATCCGCGACACCACGGCAAAATACTGCGGAAAGTCCTTGGTGACGATGCGGCAAATGCGTTTCTTCTCCAACTCTGCAGGACTGTCCAGCTCTGTACGCAAAAACAGGAACTGATTACTACTGCGGAAACGCAAAAGACAGTTTCAATTCAGGTTTCTGGCATTTTGTTTTGACTTTCACTCATTTCACAACTTTGTGTGTGCATGGACACACATCTGACTCTGCAATTCTGACTGGACACACACCCACGAACATGCGGTTTGGTTTACCTTCGTCCATCCCGCCGAGAATCTCGGACAGGTCCTCCGGCCTGGCGTCGGACTGGTGCTCCTTCCACGTGTCGCCGTTGTCGCTCCTCAGCACAATCAGCTCCCTCTCTTTGCCCCGCATGGAGCCAAAGTGAGGGATCTCCACGATCACAGGCCTGAGGGAGAGCGGCAGAATATCAACGGAAAGACTCCATATTGCCGATGTGAAGGATTAGACCGGCGCTGTCAATGTCCTACCCGAGGAACTGAGCCCCAGCAGGCCCCACCTCCACCAGCCGGCTGACCAGCCCCTCCCCCTCCACCATGGGCGGGGGATACGCCAGCTTGTGCCTCTTGGCCAGGCGGCAGGTGATGCGCGTGGGCGCTGTGCACTTTCTGGGGGGGATGATGATCCGCATGCCGTTGTGTCGGCTTCCCCGCATGGAGCCGCCACGGGCGTCCACCATGAAGCTGACCAAGAACCTGCCGGACGTAAAGGAGGCATGTTGGCGCAGGACGGGAGGGTCGCAGAGGCAGAGTCAGTAACCACACTACAGTACAGACACAGGTGAGGAAGACGAATCCCATGCTGTGATCACCGTACACCAAAACCAAGGGAGGGAAGGAGAGAGAGAAAATTAAAAGGGACGGAAAGAGAAATAAAAAGAGAGAAGGGCGGGAAAAGTGCTTTGAGGTGTGAAACGTGACAGTTCTCACTTTCAGCCGCCTCGATATAAAATATCGGGAATGCGACAGAAACGCATCGGGTTGCAGGAAATTTCATTTTCGGCTTGCCAAAGGTGAGATGGCTGCCACAGTTTCAGCCCCTCTAAAGCAGCATTCAGTGATCCAATACTAAACACCAGCACAGATGTTCTTCCCCGCCCCCAGCCCTCCACCCGCGCATGATGCGATCTAGTCATTCAAGATGAGACATTGATATTAATGCCATTAATATGTGACATGTCTCATTCTTGGAGCTGAGACCTCAGTTAGGGATCTCCTCAGTAAAACTCAAGCATAACTCAAAATCTGAAGCACAGTTATTAGACCCAAAGCCAAATTTCAATGTGCTGGTATCGGATACGTATCAGGAATTCGATGTTTTCACTCCAAAAGCACCTTTTGATTAGAGCCTAACGTGTTCTGAAGCTCAATCTCTGTCGAGCTTCCAGACAGATTGCGCTGAGTGTGCACTTTGAGAGATACGACACAGTGAGAGAATCCCAAACACATTGACCACACGCTTCTAACAGCTACGCAGTGCAAATGAAACACCAGAACACACGGATGACACAAGCACAGACTACTGGAGGAGGAGAGGGGGAGGGGGAAGAGGAGGAGGAGTGGAAGGGGAGGAGGAGAGCTAACGGTGAAACAGAGATAGGATTTCTGTCGTGAGTGACGTCACTGCGGCATCGTGGGCGACAGCAGTGAACTCAGTCATCACCTGGAGTCATATTGAGGGAGCGGAGAGGAGAGGCTGTAAAATAAACACATGGAGACAATGTAGGAGGCCAAACACGCTAAAAACCTGCTTTATACTTCTGACAGTGGCTACTGGCTCCTCACCGGGGGGACGGAGGAGGTGCTCAACACACAACACAAACAAAGCAAAAGGGCAACGGACACTGGGAGGAAAGTGAGAATTAACAGAGGAATGGAGGGGTAATCATATGTGAGGTGGGGGGACGACACACCGAGTCAAACAAGTCACAGTGAAAACAAAACAAAAAAAATAAATTCTGAAAACAATCCGGCTTTTAGTTTCCATCGTAGCTCCCAGCATTAACATTTATCTGCGCAAACCAGGCGAATGACATAACAGCAGCATCTTCTCTGTCTATGCAAATGAGCGGTACAGTGTGTGGTGTGTGCTATGGATTTGTCTGAGGAAACTATTACTTGTCTTTGCGCCTCACAGTGTGTGTGAATGTGTGTGAGTGTACAGCTGCAGCACTGCAGAAGCTCTCCATCCTGCATCGCCGCTGCAGAGTTCGCTGCATATTGACTGAGGAACAAAAGACAGTCCCACACTTGTGTGTGTGTGCGCTCGCACTGTCCGTGTGCCCGTGTGTGTGAGTGTGTGTGTGTGAGAGACACAGCAGCTGATCTTACCCGGAGTGTATGGGGCTGGACACAGTGTTGTGGCTGTGGTCCATGGTGTCTGGAGTCCAGCTGTAGCGCCGCATACACTCAGAGCTGTAGTCCCTGGTCACGGCTAAGTGCTGGACAGCCGGCGAGGGAGGGAGAGAGAGAGAGAGAGTGAGAAAGAGACAGTGAGGTGAGCGAAGGGGAGGAAGCAGCGAGGCGAGACGGGACATGGGAGGCGAGACCAGCTTGACGAGAGACAGAGAAGCGGGAGGACCGGCAGCAGATTGATGCTGATGGAAACAAGCAAATTGACGCGCAATGGTGAGAGTCACGTCAATGGAGGTTGGAGGTGAGACGTAGAGGGAGCAAATGAATTATGTGAGACATCTGCAGGAGAGAGGACGGGTGACCCTCTCTCCGTTTGTTCATGACCCCCGACCCAAATGAGATATGGCTCCATCAGCTGGGAGCATTTACTATCAGGGATCATGACTTGGCAGACCAAAGACGGACTGCAGTGTGACTGAAGTACGTATACATGCAATTAACATACGTGCCATGGACAAACACAAACACCACATACAAATAGGACTCATGGGACCTAAGGGGACTCTAGGGAGTCCCACGGAAAAGAGAATTCACTCAACGGATGATGACAGGGTGGAGTATGGCGTCCACAGCGAGACATAGAAACACTGGACATAACTCGAACGGATGAAGGTGGAGGACGTCGGTCTGGGAGGACACCGAGGCTGACACATCTATCCACGCCGCGTACCTTGTTAAGTGGGTCGACCAAGTACGAAATGTCTTTGCAGACGCTCTGAAGCTTTGGGGGAGAAGAGGCGCAGTTCAGAGACGAGCACTGGCGGCACAGCACAGGAATATGACAACCACACCGGTGCGCTCCAGCCGAAATCAAACGCTCGGGTGTCTGATTAACAGTCAGACTGCAGGAGGTATGACGACTTATCGAGTCTGACACCTGTCCTACAAACAATCCCTGCGCGTGTGAGTACACCATCACTCTGAAAATGAAAGAATTGTGTTTCTGCCAGTGAAGGTAATATGACAGCTCGACACAGCGACAGGTCATTGTCTGCGACTGACAGTGATTGGGCAGGGAAGAAATCCTCTGCTTGATCTCTGCTCACCTCAAACATGTTGATTCAGGCCAGAGAAATCAGTTTACCGCACAGTGTGTGTACCTAAGGCCTCAGGCAACATGACTGTGGAAAAACAAGGTGGACAAGAAACCCTTCATCTGAGCCTTGAGACATCGGGCGCCCGCATGAATCCTGAACGACTCCGCTTCTCCGACTTTCGTACTGCTTCTGACTAAAGAAGTAGTCTTCCTATTCCGTCTGCTCTTTAGGAGGCATTGACTACAGAGACGTGCAGTGGACGGGAAGGACAGGACACTGCAGAGCGCTGAGATTAGGGGGCCTCCTGGGGCACCGAGGCTCGGATGAACCCTGATTGGAGGTGCTGCGCACATCTCCTCAGCACTTTAGGGCAAGAAAGCACAGCATCGACACTGTTTCAGTTTTGACCTTGGTGGAAGACTGCGCCGGCTCCTCCACTCCACTCCTACCTCAGCTCACACTTGTTTACGACGGGACACACGCGGAGAGATTGTGCAGTGGCAGAAAACGCTGATACAGATTGTAGCAGAAGGTAACAGAGGAGGAAAAAAGGAAACACAAAGATCTTACCGTGTCCTTGGTGGGGGCCAGGATCTCCTCGATCATCATGCTGTCCCGCGCGAAGGAGCTGCGGTTGAGGGTGTTGGACCTGTCCGAGCTGAAGGAGCGGAGGCTACATGTTACCACGCAACCGAGAGCCGCGGGCAACAAAAAGTGACAGGTAGGACAAAACAACACAACACAAAACAAAAAGCAAGGAATTCATTACTGCATGTAACCTCCAGGGAATTTCAGGCTTTCATTTAGTGGACGAAGAGCGCCCAAGGTCAAGAAAGGGTCAAAGGGATAGAGACAAGAGGGGCCCGCGAGACGGGTAGAAGACGAGATGCTGCAGCGTGTTAGTTCTCAGGTGCCTATGAGAGTTAGGGGTCTGGTGGAGGTGTGAAGAAGGACAGAGTCTACGCTAGTGGAGGGAAATGTTGCGTGAGTCATCTGCCTGATGACGCGAGACCATTCTGACGAACAGGGACTGGCCGCGCTATCCTGCCCAGCTTTACTGCGAGGCTGCTGTTGGGTCGGCCTGTCCTGCTGCAGTCTGCTTTATGGCCGAGCCGAGCCGCGACGCGTCCCTGCTTTTGCGCCCTGTCAGGCTTAGCGCCGCGCTGTGGTCGTTGCTCTTCTCCTTCTTTTAACGTGGGTATTGCGTCTTTGTCGGTTGTTTGGGTAAAATGAGGGCGTAGACTCAACACAAATCCAGACGCTTCACCCATAAATCTAACCGTGCATTTGGTGTGTGTGTGTGTGTGTGTATGTGCGGGTCTGTGTCGCCGAGCCTGTGTTTGTGTGCGCGAATAGACGAGAGAGAAAATGCAGAGCTCAGCGTGTTTGAGTGGGCGCTCTATTCAGCTCGGAGAGAAGCCCTTTATTCAGCACGGCCTGCCTACGCTGCCGTCGAAGTTACTGGGCAACTCTGCTCGGCCTGAATGGACTCGCTGGCACCACGGTGCCCTTCCTCGCTCCCTCCATCCATTTGCTCTGCACAGCATCCCTCTCTTTCTCATTCTGTCCATCCTCCTCTTCCCCCAGCATGGGCTCTTCCTGCCGCCGTCCAGTTTCTGTCTGTTGTTCTGTCCCCTTTCTGTCAGTGAACTTTCTGTCTTTCGCCACAGGTTCCGGAGACATCTCGTGCTCTGATTTACGGCCAAATGACTTTTACCCCCAAACTCTCTTAAGGGAGGCCTGACTCATTCCTTTCCATTCATTGATCAGTGTGTCCTCCATTAAAATTTATAACCTCTTATTGCTACTTAGGATCTCACCAAGACCCTTATTTCACGTTAGGAATGTATCGCAGGGCCACAAAGGGACAAAGGAATGTTTACGTTAAGGTATTTGTTTCTGTCCAGAATTGATGGGGAGGAATGCCCCGATCTAAGCGCCCCGCAAACATTCCCTTCAGCCGGCGGACATCTTGAATCTGCGCAATATCATGTTACTTCAGGGACACTGGCCCGTAGATTTGATCCCTGGAAGTTACACTTAGCGGTGCTTCATAACACACCAGGTCTGACGCTGAAAGGGGGAGGCGGCTTAGTCCACACCGGCCAAACTAAAAGCTCATTTCATCACATCAAAAAAAAAAAAAAAAAAACAGGGGAAGGAACAACATTTCCAGCAAGACTGACACTTTTCCAAACCTGCATCAACATCAGTTATTTTCCTAATGCAATGCAATTGTGATGATTTAGTTTGAAGGACAGGACGGTAGAACAACAACAGAAAAAAATGAGTTGGTGATCAGCTAAAATGGATTAACTACATCTAGATGTGACACTAACACAGCACGCCAAGGACAGAGAGTGACGGGCCAGTGAGGCATGAGGAGACAGTGAGGACTTCTGGTTTGGTTAAGAGTTTGATGGTTATAACATGAGGAGTCAGGTAGGGGGACCATTCAGAGTTAATATTTCCTACGACCACTACAACTTGTGCTGGTCTTACCTGATTCTAGGGCTAGAATGCGCGACAGGGTGCAAGAAAATGAGAAAAAAGATAGTAAGAGTGAAAAGCAAAGCATTTGGACGACATTAGAGCATAACTGCCTGTTTTCCTTCGTTTCTATATGACATTGATGTCACCTTTTTGCATGGTTTTTGTGTCAGTGTGTGTGTGTGTGCGCTCGCAGTAGGGAAATGGCCGAATCGGAATGCAAACCATGCAAAGCCGATGTCATAAACAGAAAGGTAAGGAAAAGGAAAAGAGTTGCTCAGCATCACACATTCATTGATCAATACAGAATTAACAGTGTTACGACCACAAACCTGTGAAGGAGAAACCACTTCACGTCACGTCATCACGCCATCACACCATCGCGCTTTCAAAGTCACACCCTCAGGTATTAATAACAGCGACAAGTCTTTCTTTTTTTAAACGCGGTGCATCACGCTATATTGCAACATCCGTGGGTGTGGGTCCACTCGTGACCCTGGGGGCTCATCGAACCAGCCGACTTTCCATGGAATCATTACACGTCATCCCGAGTTTCTGGCCTTTGCTAGCGCCTGCTGATGACGGCTGTTTCCCGAGGCGGATTTTAGCCACGCTGCATCACTGTGCTGTCAATGTGACCAGGAAACACAGCCAATATTATGCTTCTCTAGCCCCTGCTTTCCACGGAAACAGGGGCCAAATCGAGAATAAACAATCAGACGCCAACAGCCGCCTATTGTCAGAGCAAAGCTGGTAAGGTCCAATAGTTGTGCAGATGGGCCTTCCAGCTTTTGTCTTTTACTGTGGTGACGATCTAATCATAACACCGAACAAACAACTGAATCTTTTTCTCAGATTGAATCTCAAAGTGGCAACTTTCCAGACGATTCCCTGTATCTCCATTATTATGAACGCTTGTCTACACTCGGAGTGATGGATGGGCCGTGTTACTTGCTCAGTTCCAACCCAACATACATCAGCAACACCCTCAAATCCTCAAGATTAACACACAGACACACACACCTCATTTACACCCACAGATATATGCTGATGATTTTTTTTTGGCACCGGTAAGACCAAAATAGACACTGCAGCAGCAGCAGCAGCAGCAGCGGCGGCAGCAGCAGCAGAAGAAGTAGGTTAAGTGTGGGGCCTCACCTGGCCGAGCGGGCTCCGATGCTGAAGCCCATGTAGCCCTCCTGCGGGAGGGAGTCGTCCCCCAGCTCCTTCAGGTCCTGAGGCCGCAGGTACTTATCCGTGTCCCCGGTCATAGCATCCTCACCTGCAAGGGGGGGAGGAGGGGAGCAATCACAGAAACGCTTTGGACAAAGGCCACTTGGGGTGACATACAACCCTTGACACACACATACACACTGTCCATCGGAAGATGACTCATTAATTGTGACACTTATACGAGGCCTGGGGACACAGAGGGTGTTAAGGACGCTGCAGCGGCGAGGCTCAACACAACTTTTCTTTTTGTCTATGAACATCTCGACTGACACAACAACAATAACAACGACGACGACAACAACAATAGCAGCAGCAAGGCGAACAGGCAGGCAGGAGGTTAGATACGGAGCAGAGGAGCCGGCGGGATACTTTGCGGTAAATCTGGAGCTCTCCTGTAAAACCAAACGCAGCTGATTTCACGCACACACACAGGCAGACACACACACTCACACAGACGCATCATCGCCACCGACAGCCTTGGCTACACGCTGAGTAATAAGCGGGGACTCTGCACCTCTTTCGGCGGACCGGTGGACGATCACACGCCGGTCAATGAAGCCGGCGGAGCGGCTCGGGCGCTTCTCCTTCTCCCTCATGTCCGCCTGTCTCCTGGCCGCAGCGCTCCGCTCCGCTCGGCTCGGCTCGGCTCCTCACCGCAGCCCCTCCCCCGGCATGCGCTAGTGCCGCACTCCGAGCGGACAGCGGCAACCGCGGCAAGCCGAGCGCTAATGGAGGCGCAACTTCCGTTGTGGACTTTCAAAATAAAACAATTCCAACGAAAATGGAGGAAGTGTGTGTGTGTACGCGCGTTTCGCTGATGCGTTGCATTGGAAAAGTCGAGATAAAATATTTAACGCGACACGGCAGGGAGCTCAGAAAGAGAGAGAGCGAATGGACCACTTACGTCTCTAGCTTATCAAAGTTGCATCTACACCGGGTTTTCTGTTTGATTTTGTAGGTCAGAGACAACGGCGGGAACAGTCGAATCAGAAATAAACAAAAAAACAAACCCTTGACCTTACTACCGCCAGGAGAGCGCCGGCGAATAACGACAAACGAACAAAGGACAAAAGAATATAAATACCGGGGGACAAGGGATATTTATGGGTGCTGAGACTCGAACTCGATAGTTGAGAACGACATTGGGCGACCAACGTGCTATTATTTTGGTGAAAAGCCGTTTCACCTCTCTTCCGGTAATAATCATCGGTGGACTTTTCTGTCCTCGCAATGCCGCTGTAATGATGTATCGCTGTCACACTCCAGCGAGTTACATTACAAATCAATTTCTACCTTTCCCTCTCTCACACGCACAGGCAGAACACGAGCTTGTCCAGTTGTGTTTTGGAACAGATGACACCACATGACTACCTCCCTTTCTCTCCCTCCATCCCTTTCTCTCTGTTCTGGGGTCAAAACACCCAAACCCAATTTAAGTAGAGCAACAAGAGTCTGCCAGTGACCACCTCTGACCTCCCCTGACGTCTCACCACCGAACTCGCTCACGTCACAATAACCTTGTGCGGACAGTCACAGAATGAGACCTTAATGCCAAACAACATACTGTACCTGTGCCCGGGGCGGCCATGACGGAAGTCCTCTGAGTTATGGAGACAGATCCCACTAAGGAAAGGTTAATCCCGTTAAGAGTCCATTCAGCGAGGGCGCCACCAAAAAAGCCAGACTGACTAAACAGCGATCACAACTCCCCCTGACGTCCAGGCAGCTGATAAATAAAGTTTGCAGTCCTAGCAGCCTGGAGAGCGAGCTGACGGGGAGAGGGAGCCATCTGCACCGAGGCGGGGGTTAAACCTCCTGAGCTCTGATCATTGGATTTACAGAGGGGAAAGTCTCCAGGGCCTGGGAGCGGGGCGGGGGGAGAGGGAGTGGTAGTAGTCTCGCCATTCCAGCGAGAAAAAAACAAAAAACAACCAAAACTCTTCTGCCGAGTGGAGAGCGCTCAGAGAAGGACAGCCCTCCCCCCTGGAGGCGGCGGAGTGGATTAAATAATGATGAAACAGGCCCGTCATGTATAATGTAGACACTTTTTTAAAGTCCCAAGCAGCAGACTCCTACACCTGCTTCCTCTTTCCACCGACACTGGAGATTGACTGTAATGTTGCAAAACCCCAAGTGCAGATTGAAGAATTGCGCAAGTATGTTTTTTGGACAGCGAGAAGAGCAGCGGTCAAGGCGGCGGTAACGGGAAGCTGTGGGGCTGGCGTGAGGGATTAGGAGGAGGCCGGTGTGCTAAAGATGGCGCGGCCAGAGGTCTCCGGGAAGCACGAGACCAGCTTGTGACGGCACGCTCAGGCCCCAGATCAGGAGTCAACCTGTCACACACACTCTCTCTTTCTAGCCTATAGCATAACAAGATTAGTGCCCCTCCCACGCACAGGATTTCCAGGAGAGATCAGGAAATGCTGCATCCCTCCGACTCTGTCTAAGTCACACACACGATAACAAAAAATCTGGGCATCCATGTTTCTTTTTTTTTCTTCATCCAGTCCTGTCAGACAATAATGAATTGCTAAATTGATTATTGTTTTGTCTGTCCTCTCTATGTTTAGTAAGATTTAGCCTTACTTATCTCCCTCAACCTCTGGATGCACAACATACAAGTGAGGTCATATTTTACCCCAATTAAGATTCTCAAAATATTGAGAATTTTCTCAAAATGAATGAAAACATAAATACAGAAAAATATTGCCTCTTGTCACAAACATGTTCAACGAGGAATACCTGGAATATGAATATATTACAATTTTTCTTTATATCCCTTTTGAAAAATAACCTCTGACTGACCCCATGTGTGCATCTAAGGGCTAAAGCACAGTCAAGCAAAGTGTGTGCTGGTGTTAGACATGCTTAAGGGAGGAAACCTCAATCTGAGGGCCGTCGAGCTTCACCGATGGTGTGTGTTGATGGAACACTGAGGAATCATCGACGTAAACACTGAGAGGCAGATCCGATTGTAAACATGGGTATTTACGACCCGCTCTCCCACACACACAAACACCATAAACATGTCGTCGTGCAGCTCCATCGCATCTCTCGTATTCACCTGATCTGTGAGTGTGTGTGTGAGTGTGTGGGTGTGTGTTCTCGCTACATGTCGGGTGGAGCGATATCACCTGACACAGAAACTCCATACCCCCGGTGTTTCCCTGAGCAACAGCCCACGGACTAGCTCATCAATTTTACAGGCGGCCCGT
>OMPJ01028398.1:0-12279 GCA_900312935.1 Carapus acus
TATCTAAATATCTAAATATTTAAATATTCAAATATTTAAATATATATTTATAGATATATTCTCTGATCTATCCTCCTTTCATCCAATCTATCTTTCTCTTTTTCCATACTGTTACCTCAAAGAGAGCTCCACCAAAGACTTCCAACAAATCTGGCCCACTGCCCTGGTCCATTAACAAATGGGGGGAAAAAACTATCTTGGTCTTGAACCTTGATCATCATGGATTTGCTATGGTTCTGCTGCCAGTATCCATGATTTGCCACTGTTGTACGATTCACGTCCCCACACTGACTAAGTCATCAGTCCATCCACATTTGTTATTTTGTATCATCAAGGGCTGTCACACACATTGTTGTGGCCTGTCTTAGAATAGCATATGATATTGAAAACCTGGCATTTAGCTATGAGAAAAAAACACACTCAACAATGACATTCACCTGTTGGTTACCAATACAGCCTTATTTTAAGGCAATTAAATCAATCAATCAATTAAATGTCCTTTTGTCTTACTAATGTAAAACAAGCACAGTGAAAATGACACGTGAAGTGCCACTTCCACATGCCAAATGAACAATGTGGCAAAAACACAAATTTTGTCTCAATATTTCGTTAAGACACATGCCAGCACTTTCCCATCGCAAACAGATTGTGTTTTTTTATGCCTTAAAGTTGACAGCACCAACATGATGGCGAACGACAAATTCAGTTCTGCAAACTCACGACCTTATTCAAATCCAATTCAAATTCAAATTTTCGGTTCTTATCGGCGCATTCGGAGTAAGAACAAACTCCCATGTTCCTATGCAACTAACTCAATTTTTCCCATATGCGTGTTCCAAACAGTATCAACGATGATGCTTTCTCTGGAGAAGGCATCTAATATTACATCACACTTCACTTGAGTTAACGCTGCAGCCTTGTTGGTGATGCTGATTAAGTGGACTGATAACATGGTGCTGCGCCTGATGAAATGGTCCATTGCTGGATTGCGATGTAATGTCTGCCTTAGGAGGTGTGATACACTTAAACAGAGAATCACATGCTGTCATTCTGCAGCTCCCACATGAGGTGGTCTGTTACATGGGAGGTCAGCTCCACATCGGATATGTGCTGGCAATATATTGCACTGATTGCAAAGGGCCTTGAGATAGCTACTGTTATGATTTGGAGCTATATGAATAAAACTGAACCGAATTGAAATGCGTGTGCGGCATCATTATGTATAAGGTAGCAAATGGAGGAATGTGAAAGAAAACAAATGTTGCAACATTTGTGGAGCTGAAAAGTTTGAAGTATTTAACACATTTTTTCTTTATAGTTTGCATTCAACAACATATCTCAGTTTGATAGTAAATGACTGTGAGGGACATATATTTGGAATCAATAAGAAAACACTTAAGACTGATCATTAATATCACTGAGACAGAGTTTTTATTATATTGGCATATCAATTTAATTACATGACATACTGTAGAAAGCAGTTGAGTTGCCTTAAAAAACTTTGGCAGAACCTGCTGCGTAGCTGTGCGGCTCTGTCTTAAGTACTTATGAAAAAATCTGCTGCACAATTGTCTTCCGGATTTATTAGCAAAGCTGTTAACACTCCTCATAGATTTGTAGCTACTGCTCTGAGCTGTAATTAAGTAATGGGTCAATTAATCCTAACAAAATTGCAGCGTAGAGACCCCAGGCACTTATTAACATCGGGCCGAGGGCAACTCAAACAGGGCATCCATGGAGACACACAACATTGGTATGCAACTGTAACATCCATTCATCCATCCATCCATCCATCCATCCATCCATTTTCTTCCGGTTATCTGGGGCCGGGTTGCGGGGGCAGCACTCTCAGAAGGGAAGCCCAGACTTCTGAGACACTCAAAGTTTGGTGTATAGTCACAAATATGCAAAATTTCCGATTATCAGAGATTTGGGTTGGTAGGAAGGCAGGTTGGTGGGTAGTTAGGTAAGTAGGTAGATAGGCACTTTATTGATCCATTGATCATGCATAGGGCACTGGGCAATCGAGCCACATGCTAGTGTACCCACATGGATGGCACAGTATCTGAATCATTATAAACTAATATCTGAATTATCTGAAACATCACGGTATTTGGCTCAGACTTTGCATCATCTTTATTTTCTGAAAACCCAATTTAAGAATGAGTTTTGTTGAGCATTAGTGGAAAGAAGTTTGAGGACATATCTGTACTTCTTGTGCACCGAGGCAGGAGGTTCTTTGAAGCAAAGAAGAATGTCAGTACATTTTTTTTCTAGATAGAGGAATGTGAACCCAGAATCTGCGACTTCCTTTTTTGGCCGTATTGCAGCCTTGCTCCATCAAACAATCTCAATCTCAAGAAATTACTGCAGCCTGATGAAGTGCAGTGAAGGGTAGGAAAGGTTGAAAATATTATCTCGGTTTTACTATGAACCTTTCTTATCTTGGGAAAGATCCCCAATTATGATGTGATTGTTTAATCTTTTTTGTCATTGTGAAGTTTCAGCGAAACCCTCAAACGCCTTTAGTAACAGCTCATCAACCCACATTACTTAAGTCAAGTAGGTATGAAGTTGCACCAGCAAACCATCACAGAGAAAAGGCTGTAACCTGCCACAGACTTGGTGGGAAATTAACATACAGGTACCTCTCCTCAGCATCATATCTGGGGCAAATGATTACAGATAATTACAGCAAAACGCTCAAGGCATGATACAAAAGCGAAATTTGAATCCATTAACTACATTGTCTGTATTGTTTTGTACATACTCAGTATTGTATTAAACATATACAGTACCACAACAAAATGGCATATCTCCTACTCCCTCTCACAAAACTGCAGTGCAGAGTTAATAGTACAGTAGATGGCCCATGTTGAGGCTTCCAGTTCAGTATTGATATCCTGTCAGCCCCTGGGACCACTTAGGGTGAGAAGATACCTGTGTCAGCACTTCCTTAGCACTACTCTGTGATGTGAATCACACACTATCAGCTAATCCTAAAATACAATAAAAAAATGTAGTGACTATGCGTTTCAGTGGCAGTCGCCAAATTATGATTACGCTCAAATTTACCAAAGAATATGCCCATAGGAACAACAATGTCCAATTTGGTCAATCAACTCCATGATTCTGAACCAGTGACATACCCTCCAATATGGAGGCATTATTTTTCATCCTCAAGACGAGTTAAATAGCATCACTTAATCAAAAGCTAAATATGTAACGAGTTAGATTTCTTTAATGTGAAACAGAGCAATACAAACAAAGTAAAAGTCATTCAAGAAGGACACTGTCCAGTCACTGAATTTGAGGCTGAGCTGTCTTCTCTAAATCTGTAAGATGTGCCCGCAGTCAAAATAGGGCGGTATCTATAGTGAGTAAATGCATACGTCTGTCCTTTAAATGCCACACTGCACGTTACAGACTCACATTGGTGGCATGAAGTACTGTACAGTGACCTCTAGAGCTCATTGGTCAGCAAGGGGGAAATGAGGGAATACACCACAGCGTCTTGTTTTCTGCATAGGCAAGATGGAAAAAAAAAACCTTGAGTGCTACCAAATCACTGCTATCATCTGACATTCCCCTTTCCTTCCCCCTCGACAATCTGAGCATAACGAAGCGAACAACATCTTCAATGTCCACGCTGTGTAGGAGTCATCCATGCAAATCAGTGGACATACTAGTTCTTAACAATCAGGAATCAGGAATTTTTTATTGTCATTACAGCAATTGAATTGTACAATGACACTAAGGTGCTGAATTCTAGTGCAAAGGAGAAGAACAAAGGGAAAAAAAGAAAGAAAGAAGAGAGGATCTATATACAGAAGAAATATAAACACACAATACAGTATATACAATATAAATATTGGTATAAGTAACAAATGTAAATAATGATATAAATAATAGCAGCACTGATGGGTGGGAATGTTTTGATCCACTTTCAATCTACTCTATGATGGGAAACATCTCAAGCTGTTAGTGCTGATTTAAACTAATCATATCACACTGTGTGATGCAGTGCAATATGCACAATACCTGCGCAAAATAAAAAATGCCACCATGACTGATTCGCTTCTGAATATAAGAAATTCCAAAACACAAGATATTTTCCACATGCCACATGAGGAAGAGCAGATTAATGAAGTTGTGCACTTCATTTTGATGGCGTTGCCTCCCTCCCCTTCCCGGTCCTTCTGCAATGTATCACACATGCTTGACATTCACATGTCACTTTGGCTACATAATGTTGACACTAAAGTATGTTTAATGTATGTTACACCATCTTTTTCAGGGCTGAGTACTCAGAATGGGAGTTCTGTCAGATGCCACGTCCCTGTTATGATATTCATTTCTGTCAGTCACCCACACCTGTGTTTTCTTCAACTCTTCTGTCTTAATTACATGTGTGCACATTGACTTTTCAGGTTACTTTTGCTCTATCAGCAATCCAAGCATTGGCACAAAGCTGTGTAAACTGCTTTGGTTTAGCGATGGGCTAAATCAATCAGGTGGTCATATCCATCCCAAGGCAGACCTGCTACAGGAATCATAGGAGGGATGAATCAGGAATCAGGAATCAGAAATCTTTTATTGTCATTACAGTTATTGAATTGAGTAATGAAACTAAGGTGCTGCATTCCGGTGTAAGTAGTTAGGAGAGAAAAGAAGGAAGAAGAAGAGAGTTTCTATGTACAGAGGAATAGAGACGCACAATATATACTTTTTAAATATCTGTATAAAAAACTATTTAAATAGAAATAGTAATAGCAGCGCTGATGGGGTGGGAATGTTAAAGCCGACCAGAATAAATAAATGTAAATGTAAATGTAAATGTGAGTGCTTAACACTGACACTGTTAAAGGGGAAAAAGGTGACTTGTGCTTTGTGCGACTGAATTTGTCTCAGCAACATCGACATGGCTTTGGAATTCCCTCTATTTTTTGCTTTAAGCCATTCACCATAGAGAATGTGCACAGTGTTGAAAGGTCACCAAAAGTTCTGCCTATTTTCCCTGTGAGGACACCACCTATGATCCAAAGGTCAATAAAGTGATGGCAAATTATTTCATGATGAACCTGATATTATTCTCACCACACTGGTAATATATTCTGCAGTTTGCATAAACAGATGTTAATGAGGGGGGAAGGTTTCTGATGTACAACACAGATAGACAGTATTGACTTAGAAATTAAATCAAGTGCCTACTGCTCAAATAAATACTTTCATACAAGGCCCAGACCAGACCCAGAAACTATGCCCATGCAAGGTGATGCAGCACACAGGAATGATGTGAAATTGCTTCCCCTCAAATCATATCACTGAATCATCTGTAATGATAACACCATACAATACCCACCGCATCACTTAAGCGCAAGCATGAGAGCACAGTTACACCAGTTCAAAGGTAGACCGATTCTGGAACTTTCAATGAGGCTACTACACAGTGTCTACACACACCATGGTTTTTTGACTCCCATGCAACACAACTGTAGAGCTTGTCACAAGAAGTTGTGGTGAACACAACTGTCATTGTCACAATTTTCCTTGACCTTTGCCAATGAATTTGACCAACTGGCTTTCTTAATATTTATTGCCCTTGGCGTTAGTACTTGTCATGCACATGGAATTATTTGCACACACCCTAGACACAATTCAAATATTTTTCAGAAGTATTTCTTCTGACGTCGCTTTGCTTTACTCTCAGCATCTTCAGTCTTGCATTCATACATGTCCTAATTATCACGACCAAATTAAACATGCCTGAGCAGAGTCACCTCCCCTCCTTCCTCTCCAAAAAGCATTTAAAAGAACTGATTTGTTGCAGGTGGGATTCACTGCAGTTTAGGCCACAAGAACAATA
Organism: Carapus acus; assembly: GCA_900312935.1. Taxonomy (NCBI): domain Eukaryota; kingdom Metazoa; phylum Chordata; class Actinopteri; order Ophidiiformes; family Carapidae; genus Carapus; species Carapus acus. The sequence goes on from OMPJ01028398.1 coordinate 5,867, forward strand.
AAGCTTGCAACATTACTTTAAAATATACTCAGAAATATCTCATCATTTGGCTTGTGGGCCCTTGCTCCAGTTAATTCCTTAATTCATTCAGCACAATAACATGAATATTTTTTCTCCCTGCACAGTGAGAGTGGAGAGAAAACGAACATACTGTCCAGGCTGTGGTGGAAAAACTTGGAAGTAAGCATGGTTCTGCTGTAAAGTGTCAACTCGGTGGCTCTGATCTTTTTTGTCTTTTGGCTGCAGCCTTCAGCAGTTGCCACAGAGGGTCATCCCTCTCTACCTCCTCTTATCCTCATCTGGAGCACAGACAACCCTCATGTCTTTCCTCACTACATTTCTTAGATCTTTGTGGCCTTCCTCTTTACTTTCTCCCTGGCAGCTCTATCTTCATCATCTTTGCCCAACACACCCACTATATACACCACTTTACGGGACCATACCATCTCCACCTTGCCTCTTTGCTATGTTCTGCAGTCCTCATATTTAGTAATTTAGTTAATATTAATACGTTTACAAAATTGTTATATCTAGTAATATTCAAAATATTATTTGGAAGACACATATTCTCATATTTCCATTCAAGCTTCAGCCTTCACATTTCTTCAGCCATTACAGCTCATTGTGCCACAAACCCATTCTTGGCCTAGTTTCATTAACAATGCAACACCATGTTCTATTAGGTGCACCCAATATTCCCTTTGGGATTCGGTTGGCATTTTAAGTATCGTAGATTTCCTGCTGTTCTGTTACAAAACAATCCTTTTATATACAATGTGAATGCACTCATACTCTGAGAGTGACCATTGAAAGCTGAGGGCGTTATCTATCTTTCAACTGATTTCATGCGAGGGAATTGTACAAAGGAGCTCTTGCATGAAATATTAGTACAAAAATATTGTTGCATCTTACAACACCCAGATCTTTGACAAAACTGCTCCACTTTATCAATAAATAAGAAATGGAAAGTGTTGCTCTAACTGACCATCACTCAGCTATTCCCGATTGCGGTCGTAACTAAATAAATATATTTTAACGCCCTCTTGTGGCCATTTGAAATACCACACTGAAGGGCCGTTGTGTGTGAACAATTGAGTCCGGGGGAGAGGGGAGCAGGGATCTCAAACTGCAGCCTGCAGGCCTTCTGTGGTCTATAATTCATTTTTGGCTGGCCAGCTGCAAATGAAAACAACACATTAGAATGCAGCCCAGACATGAAACTTGCGTTTTGTGTATCAAGAGAGTGAGGCAGGTGGACAGGTGAGGTTGCAGTGAGTGGAGATGATGAGGAGGGATGACTTTAAACTCCTCAGCTCAACCATCCAAAGTAACAGACAGTGTGCAGGATTAAAGTGAAGAGTAGAGTGCAAGCAGGGTGGCATCAGTGTGACTCTGCCCTAAAAGAAACAGGAGGCTGGACTGGAGGTGGCAGAGATGAAGAAGCTGAGTTTTTCACTGGGAGTAAGTAGGTTGGACAGGATTAGAAATGAGCACATCAGAGGAACACTGAGATGGAGAGATTTGTAGATTAGAAAGGCAAAACTGAGATGGTCACGTGCAGAGGCAAGAGAGTAGATACTGTGTGTTGGACAGAGGATGTTGCTTGGTTGGAGGAGAAGAGGGAGATCAGGAATCAGGCGTCTTTTATTGTCATTACAGCAACTGAATTGTTCAATGAAACTAAGCTGCTGAATTCGGTGCAAAGGAACAGAATGAGGAGAAAAAAAGAGAGGGATCTATATGCAGAAGAAATATTTATACAGACAATATATACAGTACGAATATCGCAAAAAATAACGATATGAACAATAGCAACGATGATGGGGTGGGAAGAGTTATCCTGATTGTTTTAAGATTGTTAAAACAAGTGAGCATTGATATTTTGTATTAAATAGACTGACCCTCAAAGTGACCAGAGGGAACAGGTAAGGGTGTGGTGGAGACCCTGCTGGATTCAGTTTATAAAAATGAACGCACACAGCACAGCATTAGATTTGAGAGGACATGACATGCAAAACGAGGTGTATGAAATGCAGAGGGTGTGTTCAGAGAGGTGATTGCTGCAGTTGTGTTACAGCATTACATTACACTTAGCTGACACCTTTGTACACAGCAACTTATAAAATGGATGATAAGCAAAGCAACATACTGTATGCAGGAGGCAGGGTGTCAAATGAAATTTAGATTCAAGTACACAAGGCTGCCAAAACAGGGTTAATGAAGCAAATCTGCCATAGCATGTATTTACCTCCATGGCTAGATAATGAAAGCAGAGGCGTGAGCAAAGTGGATGGATGTTGTGGTGGTGCATCGCAGGGTATTGGGGGCAGAGGTGTAAACTCTGTGGTACAGATTGGAAATGCACAAGGTGTCTTAACTGACAGTTTTGTCCAAGGTAATTTATAAAATAGACGATGAGCACAGCAACATATGCAGATGGCAAGGTGTCATACAAATTTCATACAAAGCTAATTGATTTTTTCCCCATATATATTACTAACTTGGATTTGATGCTGCAATTTTTGAGTTTACTGTCAAGGGAATTTTTGCAGCTGGAAGGAGATCTTGACAGTAATCCTCATCACTAAGTATGTCTCAGTTTGAAAATTTCTGATTTGGCCAAGGGATTACACAAATTGGAAAAAGAAAGAGTTGTCTTGTAATTGTATGTATGTAAATGTTGTATGTAAATGTTCTGTTCAGTTGCATTTACTTGTCTTTTTTATTTAAGTCAGCGTATAAAATAGATAGTAAACAAAAAAAGGAGTATTTCAAACCCCCCTTTGAAAAGAAAGAAATAAAAAAAATGAAATGTGGTACCACTCGATTGGTTCTGGGTTGCAACCTTCAGTCTCCTTATGGTGTCAATTTTTGTCTGTTACTTGTGCATCTTGGTCAAGAACAAAAAATGATCTGAGTCTCAGGTGGAAAAAGGAGGCTAATTAATTAATAAGATTGCACTAAGGTGGATTTCCTTTTGCTATTTGGTTCCTACCGCACCCCAACAACAACAACAACAGCAGCAGCAGCAACAAAACAGTCTGCACACAAGTATGCAGATCATTAAACCTTCACACTTCTTAATTGTCTTTTTTTCTTATGTCCTTGGGTTTCAAATAAAACATAAATTAGCATTTCTAACTAGTTACCCATACATGAATTAAACAATTCGCTTCTCCTCTACATTAAATGCATATATGTAAGGAATTGAATTCAATATGTATATGTGTAGCTTAATATGAACTATAAACTTAAACACAAGAAATATACAGGAATTTGTATACACTGAAAACATATGTAGCTGGCCACGAGAAAAAGGTGTGTAACACTCAAAATAATCAATTTAAACATGTGACATTGTCACAATGAAAACATATCTCAAGCATCATTAAACAATGTTTACTGACTGGTTATTTTTCCAACGCATCTAACCGCAATGATAGTGCTAAATGAGCTAACGTTAAGCTAACTCACCTGAATAGTTCGGAGGTTTGGGACACACTTTGATGGGGCCTCTCCGACAGCCGACTCTTGCTTCTCCGAGGTAAGTACTTGGTGTTCTACTGCTCACAGTAGCTCTCTACCAAGATTTTCGGAACCTCTCTTCTCATGTACTACCTAGGGAACATCCTGCATCTCAGCAGCTTCAACTGTTCATCATCATCCATCTTTTTTCCCGCCTGTTATTGTGCCTGTGTGGCGCACCCTCAGACACACCAGAGCTGCAGGTGATGTGCAAGCTCGGAATTTTTACCACCAAGTGATAACCGACCACAACACAGTGTAATCATAATGAATTCAAAGGACCTTGGAGATTAAACCACTCTAAAAAATAACCAATGTTAGATAATTTAGGGGGCAAAATCATAGGTGAAAATAATTTGTATAATTATAGTTATAAATGACATATAATATCATGTGTGTGTAACAAACTGTTGATATCAAATTGTGCACTAAGAAACTTACGTTCTTCATGCCGCTGAGATAAACGCAATAAATAAAATGCCATGAATGGAATGTTTCATAATGGCAATAACTAATCTTTGAGCGTGTTCACTTATAAATCACTGATTTTATTATCATAACCCCCGGGACAAGCAGGTGTAGAGAGTGACCACAAGACGCAAAACCCCTCTTTGGTTGTTTTTACTGAAAAGACATGGGTAAAAAAGGCACAACAGCTTTTCCATTAGCAAGTTTATCTTTCTCAGTCTCAGCATAAACTCTTCAAACATCTCTGTGTATACAATTATACAATCAACGTTGTGAACAACAAGGCATGAAATTCGATTGATACATAAAACACATAACACATTCGCTAGCAATAACAATTATATTGGGGCCCAGATCTCCATAACACAACAAATACAATACGTACAGGACACACCTGAGAAGATGTACTGTACATAGCTGAACAGACAGCCCACAGAATGAGTGACAAATACTGGCCCAGCTGAGATACAAAACAGGAGAGAAATTTCAAAAGAGAAGAAGAGTAACGGTCCAAACTGCGTTCCAGCGGGGAAGTGAATCTGTGAATCATGACCTCAAGGTCACGAGTCACGCCTTCATGCAGTTTCAGGCACCACCGTCGAACACGGAAGTTGGAGCACTTCAGTGTTGCCTGGTGGGAAATGTAGGATTATCGTACCAGAGACATGAAATTATCGTATTTTGAGGGAAATTATCAGACACCCAATTTTTGTTGACGGCGGAGCGGGGAATGGTACTCAAGTATGCAAGATATCGGTCGCACTTGCCGGGGAATGCCTCGTACCAACACAACAATTATCGTACACCTGGCATCACTAACAACATGTAACATGTAGCTGCTACTTCTTCTTTTCTTTTTTTCTCTTTTCCCCACTCATGAGGCGGCGCAGCGGACTATTCAGCCAATCATGACCGTTGTTCTGAGGCAAACGCATACATGTTACGATTTCCAGCCAATCGTGGATAAATTGAACGGATGCCTTCAGGGTTCACAAAAAAAAACCCGACAGACAGTTACGACAGGCTGATTACAACCGACTATAACCGTACATTCACGGAATGGTCAAATTATCGTACATTTGGCCTTTTTTGGGATTATTGATCGTACAGAGGGCAAAATCATCGTACAAATACGATAATTATCGTACATCTGGCAACACTGGAGCACTTCAGTACAATCGAGTTCACAGTCATGAGTTCACGGGTTTGGCTGTAGCCCCGCCTACTTTTAACTGGCAAATTTTGAGTCACGAGTAGTCTGGAACGCGGCATCACCTCACCATCCACCTGCTGTGGCCCTGGCTCGCCAGCAGAACCCCCCTCTCCAATAGTTTAATCGGGCATGTCGCCTAACCACATGCTGGACTTCCCAGCATTTCGATGAGACCAGCATTTACAACGTGCACTTTGTGCCCCAGCATGTTCAACAATATCGAATATTCAATATGCACAGAACAGTCTCCATATACAGTATATAATACACATTATGTAAACCTCATCATTGACGTGGAGATGATGCAGGAAAGCTACGCCGTAACAATTTAATGTCTCCTTCTTGCCATCAACAGTTCAACTTAACTTCATGAAGTTCAACAAGAAATACAATCCGGTAAATCCTTCCATACACAGTTCTAAACGTCCCATCATCATCATCATCTCGTCTCCATCATCGTTGCCACAATTGACGAGTGATACTGCCGCTATGTTTTACAACTGTTTCATACTGTAATTATTTTGATATGTATTTCTTCTGTATCAAGACTTTTCTTCTTCTTTTCTTCTCCTTTAAAAAAAAACATTTTGCACCGGAACTGAGCGCCTTAATTTCATTAACCAATATGAATTGCCGTCGTGACAATAAGAGATTCCTGATTCAAGCACAAATAACTCGCCTCTCACTTCATTTTCTCCCTTAAGACCGTAGTATTTGCGATTATATGGTATCCCCCCGGGCTAGCGCCGCAGTCGTTACAGCTGGAAACTTTGCATAAATGCAGTAACTGGTGGGGTGCTTGCTGCGAATGTTTGCGCCTAAAAGAAAAAAACCCTCCGTCGGCAAGCTTAACTGATACTGGTGAGTCTCAGCTGTGTTGACGTGTTCGCGGCGAAGAAACGAAACTTAAAATGGTCACTTCCTTGTTTTGAGTGTAGTGCATTACTCGAGGATCCGTCACACAACGTGCGGCGGACACACACTTCTCACTGGTAAGAGATCGCCACGCATTATCAACCACATAAAAAAGTATCCAATACTCATATCTTCGTTATGTTAAATTATATATTTAAATATATATATTAGTGAGTGCCCCGCGGCCCTCTTGAATATGTGAAAAAGGCTTGTGTACATGACTGTTAGTTTTTATGGGGCCACAACCAGGACCAAAATTCAATGGCACCAACTAATCATTGACCCCCCCCCC